>WUQG02098364.1:0-25948 GCA_011317285.2 Androctonus mauritanicus | reverse complement strand
GTTTCGTCACCGCTCGAAGGACACTATGTAAGTTACTGTTTGACGTAATAACACCATAACTTGACTATTGTCATTCGCATATATCTATAATCAACCGAAATAAATGCAGTATGTATAATAAAATAAACTTCAGTTATGTTTAAAAAAAATCTGTGCGACTCTTCATTAACGTATAACGATACTCTTAAAGTGCGTATTATGAAAGACACATTTCATTAACAGGTGTCTATCGAGCGTTATGGATGGATAGATTCTCGACCACAAGTATCTAAACAAGAACATGAATCGAGGAATTGAAATTGCGGTCATTGCATTGTCTCTTATTTAATGTTATGTAGCTTTAATGAGTGAGATTTATTAACTCTCTCTCTCGCAGTAACCTATTTCGAAGACGAACAGTGTATGTCCTATTGCTCTTGACGTTTGTTGAACTCTTGTCTCATAATAATGTTTATTCTACCTTAAATATACAAATTAGCTTTATGTAATTGTCGGCATTGTTTATTATCAAATCTTCCACGTTTGAGAGTATTCATACAAGCGAAGTGGAGTTGCTGTTTAGAAATATTCTTCGGTTTGCTTCGTTTCCTGTTGAAATTTTTTAATTGTGGTGAATTCTATAAGACTTGTTCACGTAATCTTAGTCATTTCCGTTATAAAACAATTCTTTTGCGACATAAAATACCTCATTACTTAATTTCCTTTAAACGTCGTAAGGACAAGATAAGTAATAAAGTAAATGCTACTACAACCCATCAAAACAATTAAGTAACCGAAGATGGATTTTTCTCATCAGTTTATTGTACATATTATGTAAATTTACTAGATTAATTTTATTTTTCTTGCTTATTTTTCAACAAAAATTACATTTATTTCGGATAATCGATATTCCGCTTCAAACTGCCCTATAGGAATCTCAAGATTAACATACTTGGTTCTTGAATAATAATTAAAAAATGATTCTGTTTTTGAGATATTTTATTAAAGTGATTACAAAAAAGATAATTAAAGTTAAAATTAGTTCTATAATTCTGTTTATATGTAATTTATGGGGACAGATCTATTATGATCTAGATATTTAATAATAACAAGGAACTATCATGCTGTCTATCTCATAAAGAAAAAGAGAACGGAAGACTGTTACGAATCTAGTTTTAAAAATCATAATAAAAATAGAACTACAATAATATATAGTAACTCAAAAAGCATTAAAACTCTTTAAATTACTAGAATACTTCTAAATATTATTTTTAACAGTTTGTTTTAATTTTATAGACTGGAGGTACCGAAACAGTTCTGGTATCTGTTGTTAGAATATTAATGAAATTAGGCGATGGTATACAGAATTTCAAATTAATCTATTTAATCGTAATTAAACTTAACATAAAATTAAATTTATATATTGAATCTGCCTGTAAAGATTTTCACAGAAGCGAAAATAAGCGAGCGAAAATGATGCAAATCTTCATTGCAGCATTGATGATAAAAATCAATTTTATCGAAAAAAGACGAAAGCAATATGGGAATTTTTTAAAAAATTACGTTTAATATGTTGTTGAACAGTTTATGAAAATAAATTTTACATGCATTTTTGGCATACTGTTTTAATTTTGGCGTGTTAATATACGTGATTCTTATAAAAAAAAAGTTATTAATTTGATTCACGGTGTGAGTATGAAATTTAATGGATTGTTGTCTTATTATATCCAAAAATCTTTAATTAAGAGAATCGAATAGACGTGTTGACATACTGAAGGATAGTTAATATGCAACTTGTTGAAAAATTTATCATCGTAAGCAGAAATCTTTTTTATTTATTTATTTATTTGTAATATCCGGTATATATCATACTTTTCTCCAATTATCCTCTCAACGAAGAATGGTCGGATGATTATGTCACTCCAGGAAATTTAGTGTCCTTAATAATTTGGGTAAAATTCTATGTCGAATAAATTATACGACAAATTGTTTAGCAATTTTCAAACAATTTTATTTTAATATTCTGCTGGAAATTTATCAATCGGAATCGAATTGAAAGGTAAAATATAAGAATATTTAAATAAAAATACAGGAATATAGGGTGTAGAAGAAGATAAGAAGGCTTTTAATTCTATAGTTAGGCCTACTTAAAGAAGTAGCAATATCTATAGGAAATGCAAATTTTCAATGAAAAATTCTCATGAAGAGATCTACGGAAGCTATTCTCTTTAATGAAAAATTTATCTTATAATTTACATCTTAAATTATATTCAGTCAAATATTCACTTATATATTATATAAACAGAATACGTTCTATTAGTATTAGTTCTAAAAAGAATTAATCTCCTATTTTCCGAATGCCTCCTATTTTGAACTGATTAAATATAAGAAATTAAAATATACGTCATCAAAATCACCTTCCATAGTACAAAATATATGTTTAATATAAAAAAATCGATCAAACTGTTCTACAATTATTTAGATAAGCCTTAGAAGATTGAATGTCAGCCATTTTTAAACGGATGAACATCTGTAGAGTTAATAAATCTTATATCAAATTTAATTTTAATAGATAAATCACACTATTAAATTTTTATAAAATTCAAACAAATAGCTCACAAATTATTAAGGAGAAAGTTTGCAAACTCCCATTTTTAAATGAAGAAAATAAAGGATTAATTAATGCATCATTGAGATCATTTTCGATGATTTGACCTTTCTGCCAAATACAGTTTGCTTCTATTGAAAGAGAAAGAGGGAATACTCAGAGGTTTAACTCTTTGAAGAATGAAAGACGAAGTGAAAAGAGAATAGAAAAGCATGAGGAAAGAGAGAAAGGATTCTGCTAGAAGTGTAACAGGTTACCAGCAGAAGAAATACTCTTTAGTTGCATTTACATGCTGTGATACTGGTGAGTGAATTCTACCAAATATGAAAATCTAGCAAATACTGTAATTCAGGAAATATCTCAGAAGTTTGTATGTTCCCCATTTTTAAATGCTAGAGAGTTAAATGATGCAGCATCGAGAACATTATAAAATTTCACGAAAATATAGCATATTAGTTCAAAAATTATTAGTGAGAACAAACAGACAGCGTGGATAATCCTATAAGTCTCACTTCCCTTCGAAAAAGTAAGCTAAAATTGATCGATGTAGGATCGATATTACTGACATATAGTCTGTATATTTAGAGATTGCCTTTCATTTTCGACCAATAAGAAGCGGGCACTTATCGAATATTCTTGCTTTTGAGAAAATTGTTTCTAGAATATTTATCTTTTCGCATAAGTAACATCTCTGCGATTTTTATTTCTTTTTATAACTAATTATAATGTATCTATCATTTCAAAAAGTTAACCCAATCGGATCGAAGATGCCAAGAATATTACTGTTAATTTAATCTTGTTAGCATCTCACTCTTATAGAATTTAAGTATTTAACATACAACTTATAATATTCTGGTTTGGTTTAAGCCAGAGGACATTTTACGATCGTCACAGAAGTTTTATTCCGATAATATTTAATGTTAAACATAATGTTTTTCCACTTCTCACGTTGTCTGTCACGCATAGTGAAAAGTTCTTGTAAATAAATACACTCTAGAGTAATTTTATTTCTTTTTTATATTGCAGATCTATACTGGCCCAATCGTTTTTCATACAATACACATATAAAGATTTATGATGGAGAAACCACTTATACTAGATAGCTTTAAAGGTCACATATGAATAGCACTGACAGCAACGAACACGTGTTTCAAATACAACGAATGAGTTATCATTCAGTGCTTACAGTTATTTTCAACATGCAGGCGAATTTTAAATTTTAAAACTGCCACATTTTAGTCATATTTGTAAAGAAAATGGTAAAGCCGATCCTTACTTGTTAGTTTTATTCTAAAAGTACGTATAAAATTCTACCTTTATCAATAGTAAGTTGACGAACAACCTACATCTAACTTATTAGATTATTATCTTAACTAATTTATCATCGGTAAATTAACCGATCATTGATTTTATAGCTTATCGTCAATGGCATAATATTTTTCTACCTGAAAAATTTATAAGAAAACATTATTGTTATTTTAAAGAACGAAAAAATGCGTTAGAACATTATTAGAATGAAAGGAAACATTTGTTGCAAATCTATTCTTTCTTATTTTTATATTCTTCCGATCTAAACGGTGTTTTATTTATTTTTTTTTTTATCTTTCAAATTAAGGTAAATCCGTTGAAAATTTTTCTATGCAAATTTAGTTGTTTATGAATTAATTTTTTTTTTTTTAAATTATTATCTTGTAAATTTTCAATACATTTGGTGCTGCGATCGCCAATTCATTAGCTAACCGTACACGTGTTGCACGAAATGGATTTGTTTTCGTAAATTATAGTACAACAGAATTTCATAATACTTATTTAAATTTAGAATCATATAAAATTTTATTAAAAAAAAAAGCAAAGTTTAAGTATCATAATAAATTTTATACATTTTTTCGAATTATTAGCCTATTTTCTTTCTGAAGTAGGGCTTAAAGATTATCGTGGAATGTCTGTCTCGCTAATAATTGTTGAACTATTTGATTGACTTTTATAAAATCCAGTTAATAGGGCATATAACTGAAGATGAACTTTAATGGTATATATTTAAATTCCGCATCTTTTATCGTTCTAAAATAACGTACATATAGAAGCAACTGGATTTTTTCTGAAACTATATTATAATCTTAGTAGCAGAAATAATTTCCAATTCATTATCTACTAATTTTGTTTGTGGATTCTCTGTGCCATTTATTTCTTATATAATAACGAATTTTTTTATTCAGTTTTAATAATAAGAATAGTCTTATTTATAAATATATGCATAAAACATAAAAATCAGCAAAATAATAATATACTTACTTGTTAGTATTATTCTTTTCTATGATTTGCATTAATGATGGTTGTTAGTGCGATAATTTTATCATTAAAAACCGAAAACAAGCTGCTTATTATTCAAGATACGAGTCTATTAATTTTGATGGTCTTAAGTGGTCACTTTACAAGATAAAGGTCGATTTAGACGAACTCTATTTTTCGATATTTTCGAAGCTAATTGTGATTGTTAAAATTTTTGAAAGACTTTTTGTCTACTGTGTTTATTAAACAGTCTGAAAAATAGCTCAAGCACGAAATATCTCAGAACACTCGAGCTTTAAACGCCAGTCCCTTTTTATCCAAGCTATACAATTAATAACGTGGAAGTCTCCACGTGGTTCAGTTACAAAATGGCGATTTTCGAAATTTAAAAAATTGTATATTTTTGAAACTAACGAGCTTACTCGGAAAGGAGACGATTATTTCTCTTCAAAGCTACTTGTTTGTAATTAATCAACTTCAAAGACTGTATTACATTATACAAAAAAAAATTCTTTGCGTTAAATAATTATTTTGTTTCGGCTTTAATAAATATCTTAAGAGGGACGTACTGTACATATAATTAAAAAAAAATTGTAAGGCTACTTAATATTTATGAATTTTATTTAAAAAAGCCTAAAAATAATTCATCACCACACTCAAACTATTATCTTTCCGTGCTATTTTTGTTTTACACGCTAAAATCAGAAAACAAATTATGTACATATTTAATAATTTAAACTCGTGTTATATCCATATCTAAAACGAAATTTAAAAAGGAACAAAATACTAAAATTACACATTTATAATTTTTCTAACAGGATAGAAAAAAAAATAAAAAAAATGATATGTTAAGATTAAACTGATGTTTAAATTATTCAGTCTATAAAAAGTTGCGAGTTTTTTTTTTTTTTTTTGGTTCTTGAAAAATGAGAAAGTATTATAATGTAGTGTAACATCAACTTCCCTTCTAGAATGCCTGCATTTTAACTATGGTTCCACATTTTTGTTTTTTAAAATAATTATTAAAATAAAAATTTTCTTATTTTTTAAAATCGATTTGTATATTGTACTATTTAATTCTAATTAATTGCAATTTAGGTTAATCATGTTTTACAATTACCTTATCTTCAGCTAACCCAATTACCTCGAACAAACGGTGCTCTACTCTAAGTGTTTATACAAATTTTGATACTTCAAATTAGCATATATCGACTACTTTTTGATTAAATAAAAATTTAAAAAAAAATATAATTTCCAATTTTTGATCCTTTCCATTCCAAATATAAAATAAAAAATATAATTAATTAGTTTTGTCCGTATGTTCTCCCAATCAGAAAGATAATTCGTATATTTATTATTCGATTTGAATAAAATTTACTTATGTTAATTATGAATCGCTAGAATATAAAAAACCTATTTAAAATGATCGATATACAACAAATATAAGAGCATTCACTACTGATTTAATAAGAGAAAAAATGGCATTCATATATTTTGAAGCAATATCTTACTTCAAAATATCAGGTCATCCCACAGTAATGTCTTTTTTATACTGTACTAGCTCAAACATGTCCCAGCTTGTCTAAACATGAATTTTTAAAGCTTTCACAACGTCGGAAGAGTGTTATTGATTCAATTGGAAAATATACAATTGATTAAATTATTAACTGATTTATCTTTTATATTATATCCTTTCAATATTTAATGCCAAAAACGACATAATTTTTGGGATGACCCGATATTATCGGATTTAAATAAAATTTGCATATATTGTTGCGATTCACCAAAAGATCAGATCAGCCGAAGATGATCCGATTTCTATAATTTAAAATTTAAAAAATCGAATAATGGAAAGATCATTTGATCGATTCACCTATCTTAATTGACTTAAAATTTCCTGCTTCATTATTGTATGAACTATAGTGCAATATCGAAAAAAATGTATTTAATAATTAATAATAATAAATTGAACTTAAATGCTAATTAGTTACATTCATACATAAATTTTTATAATTATGTTAAAACGTAACTTAATCAAAATTTAAATTTTATAAATTACCTTTAACTTATAAAATTTAAATAATAGTTTATTTAAATCATTGTGTAATTTGTATTAATATTACGTATAATTTAATATTTTTGCACTCACAATATAGAAATATCATACAATATTGATTCGATATATGCAAAATTTTATATAATACTGTATTGTATACATTTTTAAAGATTTATGAGTTGGAAGAAAAATTAATGGAGTTCTATGATTAAATATGATTTTATTTCATTGCTTCGTAATTTTCAAACTGACAACATAAGTTTGATTTATGGTCAATTTTTTTTATCGGTTAAAAGAATTTATGTTTTTCCTTCTGAAAATAAATTATGTCTCTGAGGCCTCCTCAGAGTAATTTTTTCATAAGGGATTGTTTCTAGCGATAGAATTTTTTTTCATGTTTTTTTAAAATTAATTTCATTTCTATAGGATTATTTGTTTTCTTTGTGGAATAATAATTTCAGTTCATAAAAGAGTTTTCTTAGAGAGAGATGCCTTTTTTTCTTTCTTAGATTATTTTTTTTCGTCTATTAAGATTTTTACTTTCTTAAATTCTCATACATCTGCCGAATTCTTTTTCTTCTTCTTTTTTTTTTTTAATAGAGATTGGTTCATTAAGCAGAGTATCTACATAATAGTAGCTCAATTCTAGAAGGAAAAGAACTTTTATCTTATACTTATTTCCTTGAGACATTCCTATTGGGAATTATTTTCAATTATAAGTTTTGTTTTCTTACTAACAACTTTTAATAGGGAAGAAGTTCGATATTTACTACCTTGCCATTAAAATTTCTACAATTACCAAGTTTCGCTAATAAATTTTGAACCAGCTAATAGATTTTTTAGAATTTCAGTAGCGTATAATCTCGTCATTGAAAGTAAAATCGACGCCATATTTTTAGCAATCATTCCAAGATGGCGGAAATGTAACGAATAACTGAAGACACAAAAAATTTCAAAATATTGAATTCTAGTACCAAAATTTATAATTAAAACGTCTTATTTATTGCGAAACAGTTGGAATATGTATAACAAAACATCCCGTTTCATAAAAAAATATACAGTATTTGTGAATTTATCTTATTTTATTGGAAAAAATTATTCCAGAAGATGCATTGTTAGATAAAATATATTTCAGAATCCTTGTGCAAATTTGATTATTGTTTATCTTATACTGCATATCGGATTCTCAAATTGCTGTCATAAAAATGTTATTATTCAGATAGTTCTGTTATCAGTTTAATGAATGAATAATTGATTTACCTTTATGTTTTTTCTTGCTTATTCTCTTCACTGGCTGTTTTAGATATACAGGGTAAGCATAAAAACATTTCCAAATTTAAAAATGTAAAAAAAAAAAATAAAATTAACATGAATATCTTAATAAAATTGATATTTACGATTCAGTTAATTCAAGAATTTTCATTTCTTTTCTTTAAAGAATCGCTAGATCGCTAGGCAAAATATTCCTTTCGGGTATAAAAATTTTACCCTTTCTCACCTTGGAATGTTTTTGTGCTCACCCTGTATTTTTATACTAAAATTATTATGGTATACATTCGAGTTTATATTAAAACAAAATCATAATAGCCACCGTATGCTACCCTATCACTTTTGTATTTTTATAAATATTGGTGGTATTATTCATGCATTATCAAAAATGCCCAATCAAAAATAACGTTACGCATTATATTAATAATATAAATTTTATTCTTCATATAATCTGCCTGTTATGCTCCGGAAAATACGATATATTTTTCGTACAGTAATTTTGTTAGAAAGGAATAAAAATCAATTTATAAATACCAATTATATCTTAAAATTGCATTTTATAATACAATATGTGGAAGAATTAAATGATTCATCAGAAAACGCATCATAAATGTAGACGGCGCTTAATCGCGTTAGAACGGTAAACAAGATGGCGGATTTCCGGTAAAGAACGTCATCGTATAAATTAACTTTTTATTATTTTTATTTTGTATTTGAACATATACTTTTATTATTGTTTTTTCCTCCACGGAAATTACGCAATATCATCTTGAGTATTTATAAAAATATCGTATTAGCTTCATTATACTGGAGCTAATTCGATATTTTTATAAATACACAAGATGATGTTGCCTGATTTATGTTGGTTCATTCGTAAGAAAACTCTGTGCTGCAAACAAACAAATTTCTTGTTTCCTTTTTTTCGATAAATAATAGAATAAATTTGAATATATTTGTGTATAAAATGTATTTATTTTTCAATATTAAAGTACGTATATTTCAGATTTTTCCGTACTTTGCGGATTATCCGGAGAAATTCATTTCCCTATTATCCCATTAATCGGGAGATTATTGTAATTAAATGTAATTAAATAAAATAAATTTTCACGAATAAAATTTCCATATTTTGGTTTTTTTTTTTATTATTATTATCGAATTGTTTTATAAAAGTTTTATCACAGAGATAAAATTCAAACAATATATAAACAAATATTTTCAACTTTTTTTCGAACTAAAAAAAAAAACATGAGAAAGATACATGGAATGGAAAGGTTATTTTTGTGTTGTATGTGAAAATATTTTAATAAATAAGCTAAAAATTTGCTAAATTTAATGAGGAAAAAAAATTATGAATTGCGAAACGAATTGTAACCAGTAAAAAATAAAAGCAGATAAATAATGAATGAGCTTATTGTTCAACAATATACTTTATTTTCTCGTAATGGTTATCTAATTCGTGAGAGGTGTGCGTCATTTTTAAAGACATCTGACACTATTATCGAGAAGAAAACTAATGGATATATTTAGACGTCTTTTTAGTAGTAAACACTCATCAGATGAAGACAACGCAGTTTCTGCTGATGCAACAAACGACCAAAACAATCTGAATCCAACGTCTTCGGAAAGCAATTCATCTTGTTCGGAAGAAACTGATTGCGGACAAAAAGTTTCTAACAATGCGACAGAATCATACGAAAATTCTGAATATATTGAGATAAACAAAACGCTGGCTGAAGCTCATTCATTGAGAATGGAGCGAATATCTAAACGTAGAAAAACATCGGAAGATTAAACACACGTCGGTTTTTTTTTTATTTGAAATGTTCAAAATTTGAAAATTTATTTTTTCTGCCATCAAAAAAAACATTTAAATTTTTTTTATTAATCGTGTAATATTTTAAGAAAAATATTTTTGAGCTTGCTCGTCTAAATTATCATCATGAGTGATTAAAATATTTAATGCATATTTAATTTTTGATATCGGTCAGTTTTTTAAATAAATATATATATTTTGCCGTTCGACACATATGTGATATTGTGACTTATTAATAACAGATTCTAACAATTAATGGATTTAATTCGTTTAACGGATCATAAGAATTTTTCCATTTATCTTCGGCAAGGCATGAATGCCACTTAATTATTTAAATCTGCAACTAGTATAGACCTGATGCCCGTGATAACAAAAATCTAATTCTCTTGTGATAATAAAAATATAATTCTCTTATTTAGAGTGCACTTGGGAAGTTAGAAAATATGAATGGTGAGACATTTTATTTATTTTCGATTTTCAAAGATAATTTTCACTTTCATGAAGAAACTATTTCATTATCGATAGATTAATCTACTATAATTTGTTTAATCAGGATCGATGAGAGGAAGAGGAAGATGGGGTAAAATTCCCCGGGCCTAGGATTTACAGGGCCCACAATTTGTTTTTTTTTTTTACACGCTAATTAATCATAGAAGGACGGTACTGAGTCCGAAGTGGGGTAATAAATTGCCCCAACCTTATAACTTTAAAATTACTTCAGATCCTTGTGAATTTTTCCCCGGTTCTGGCGACGTCTCTCGATATCTCTGAGTATATCATAATCTCTAATTCATATCTTAAGTGTCAAAATGAACAGAAACAGTCAAATAATATTCCATCGTTTTAATTCCTTTTTTTCAAATAATTCAGAAGTAAAATTTCTTTAATTTTTCGCCATTTTATCCCTATCTAAAATCGATTTACTTGACCGTTTTTGTCTATTACCTTTCTCATAAAACAATAAGTTTAGTTTAAAAATTTACAACTTATGGCATCTAGCATTATTATCTAGAACTACAGTTAATCGTACTGATTTGTTTTAAGCATATCTCATTATATACAACTATTCGTCTACTTAATTCTACACGTTTGCAGTTTAATATATGTATAACTTAATATACGTAAACTGTATACTACACTGTGATGTTTACTCAGGTTATCACACAAAGTGTTACTCTGTAATCGCTAAGAAAACAAATACTGTATTATATTATGATAACAGCAACGATCAGGAGTAGAATATTGTACAAGATTCGAATATATAAATATGTTGAACAATTTACTTCATCGCAGATGGGAATGCTGATACCATTATAAGGGAGAAAACATTAACGATTCAATTACCGACTTCCATATAAAAAAAGATTCAACTATTACAATTTTCTCATATGACCACATTTGTTTCGCATGTTTTCTTAATGTCAAAGCGAAACGGTGAAAATTGACTGTTCAAATATAATGTATTTTACAATAAAGAAAACAATAAAACGTTTAGATATCAATAACTGCTACGAGATGGCGCTACTAAATATTTATTGATTTTTGTATTTTTTAAATTTGTTATAAATAATTTATTGTTTTAATTTAAATTTTGAAAAAGTGGAAATATAAAATGGAATAGGTTTATCACAATTAAACCCTAAAAATCTGTTTAAACGTTAATTGAAATGAATTTTTTCTGGGGTATCCAGTACAGCTTACCGATTCCTTCTTTTGATTTATTATCTCTGGTCATCGCCATCGAGAATATAGATTAATCCTAAAATATTGTACAAAAAGTGTTTCATTTGAGTACTTGTGCTATAAACTATGTTTGTAGTTTAAATGGACTGTTTTCTATCTCTCTATGCAAATTTTCTTATGCTCTTTTGTTAGATAACAAGATTATTTTTTTTTGTTTAGGAGATTGTTTGCTTTCTACGTGAACAATCACTATGTATTACTCATAGTTGTATTTTGTGCAAAAATAAGTAAATAATTAAGTTTTATTATTTATGGTAACACAATTGTGGAAATACGTGAATCAAGAAAACATATACAAATTAAAAGATTTATAGATCAGTAAAATACTGTATCGAAGAAACCAAAGTTCCATAAGTTCATTTAAAATCTCTACTCCACAACTTCAAATATTTCAATATTATATTAAATGAATATCAAAAAAAATCAAACGGGGCAAAATCTATCAGTGGTCGACATTATTCCGACATATTTAAAAATATAGTCCAGCTTGTATTGCTTTAAAAATGCAATAGATTCTAAAATCTCATTTTACTATGGAATGACTCTTATTCTTAGCAATACTTAGTCAATCCAATAATGAATCATCAAATGGATTAGGACATAATGCTTATTATTTCTATAGTCCTCATTTATCATCATGTAATTTTCAAATGCTTAGGACTACGGAAAAATCCTTTGCCTAGGAAGCATTTTATGAAAAATGATGAAGTGAAAAACAATAACAATACATATAATTTTATATATGAACTAGTAAAATGCCTGCCAACAACAATCAGAGATAAGTTATATTTGTTCAAGCGACAAGAATATTTAGTGGATATCATGTGTCGCAAAAAATTGCAACTTCGCAATTTTTTTGACACATTATGTCCACTAAATATTAAATAGATTGAAAAGTATTTCAAACTGTTGACTAGTTAATGGGCGAATTGAGCCACTCACATTAATGGAGGTTAAACTATTAACTATGGCCATTGACAGCTGGGCTCAGACCACCAAATATTTTCCAAGGGAAGGGACCGGATTCGATTCCATGTCCTTTAAAAGATCGAGAGCCATAGCATTTTCAGATGATCAATCCGGCTGACAATACAAAACTGGATTAAATTAACTGAATTTCCGTTGAATATATAGCCACTATATTGGCTCCACCAATTTAAGTTTGAAAAAAAATGTATCATAATATTCGCCATCTGTAATCGCTAAAATCCATAGATATTAATTTTCGTCAAAATAGGACAAACATTAAAAATTTGCCCAATTTGGTGGCTATTACTTTTATTGACCTCTAATAAAATAATTATAATTTTTTCAAACGAATATATGAAGGGGTATTTTTCTCTACATAAAACACTTAAATGATCAAGAAATAACCATTTTTAGAAGTTTCCATAAGCTAAGCATTAGAAATTTAGCTTCCCTCTTTTCTACCCCTTCGGTATGGAATTTCCTGTTGCCTGATTTTTTAATACCAGTTCAGTAATTCCTCTATAATATCCTCAAATTTCCGCTACCTAAGTCTTAGGGAAGTACGCAAATTCGAGAGGACTATATATACTGTATACAGTCCATGAACGTTTTATATACAATATATAGATTCTATTATAGTAGATGACTGATGATGAGTAAGGCATACTCGGGGGTTTAACTTTAAAAAGAAAATAGTGGAAAAGAATGAGAAGGGGATAATAGAATACAGAGCTTGAGAGGAAGGAAAGATAAGGAATGTTAATGAAATGAATGAACATACAGAGTATTACTTGATCTATGAAACGTGCTATATTGAAAAGTATTGAAACTTTAAATTTCACCATGTCACTTTCCTGTATTTTATTTTCGCAAATTTATATGCGTTTTATATGAAACACCCTATAAATGCTAAAATTTAATTGATTTATGTTTTCTGAACTTTATTTTTCTAGAATTCGCAATTAATATTTCTCATTAGGATTGTAAGGATCCCGCAACGTATGTAGATTAGTGCATTGGGGTCTTGTCATTTGATAATCTCTCTTCTGACACCAATATGAGGTTCGAGCGGATGGCCGATATAAAAATGTGTATCGATAAATTTTAGAGTATTTTTGAATAAAGGTAGCGAATAAGTGACGCAGGGATCCAGGATAGGAGAATTGATTCGGAAACGCATATAAAACAAATAACATAAATTTATTTAAAATAAACAGGAAATAAAACATAATATTAACATATTTACTTCGAAACAGCTATTTGACACGAGAGATCATACCTGGGAGAGAAAGAGTAAAAGAAATATACTTCAATCCTTCATTATTCTTTATCTTCATTCCCTAGTCCTCATCGGACTCCACCGACAGGATGGTGCGCGGAATTACCCTTCTCCCTCCTTCTGTTCAGAGTCTCAGAGCAGACTGACTTACTTATGTTAGTCTATCTCTGTCCCGGATAAAACTTACTGACCTCTTCTTTCACCTTTTTCCCGGGGAAAGATGACCTCTTGTGTTTTCTTGTTTTAAATTCTTTTTTTTGTCTTTTGAGACACCTGCATAAAACGCAACTCTTTTGCTTGCTCATATATTTTCTATTGTTTATTATTATTTCTTTATCTTGTGGAGACAAGGTTCCGGGCCAGGTAGTACGATATTTTTATCGTTTGTTTTCCTTTTAAGGTGTCACTCAACGGTATTTCAAATTTCTTTCTAATTTTCGATGAGATGGGGGAGTGACACCTTACATCCGACCCGAATTCTGGGTCTCCACAGGATTAAGAAAATTACTTTTATAGATTTATTTTCTTTCTGTCAGTCACGAATGATTCAATACGATTTTAAATAATGGATAACTTTAATTTTACATTGCTCTATTGTTCGTCAACTCATATGTAAATGTTTAATATATTATCTATTAAATTAGTATGTTCATTTGTAAAACTGCCATATTTCAATCATTTCAGATAAAACTAAAATTTCCTACTTTCCTCACATTTGCAAATAATTGTGCATATCACCGA
The DNA here is from genome assembly GCA_011317285.2 of Androctonus mauritanicus. Taxonomy (NCBI): domain Eukaryota; kingdom Metazoa; phylum Arthropoda; class Arachnida; order Scorpiones; family Buthidae; genus Androctonus; species Androctonus mauritanicus. The sequence goes on along the minus strand of WUQG02098364.1, from coordinate 11,202 downwards.
AAATATCAAAAGGAATGAATAAATAAATAATGAATAATAAAATAAAGGACACGGCTTTTTATGTCCAATTTTAACATCATTCTACAAAAGATATAAAACAAATCAGCGTAGATTCCACAGTGATCACATCATCATGACGACGTAACGTCGCCAATTGCTGAGTTATTGTGATGTCATCCATTGTTCGTGCGCAATATTGCACTTTATTTATATATTTAGAGTATTGATAATAGATGGCGCTAAGTATTAAGCAATTCAGATAAGCCATCTGTTGCTGCTGCACTGCTAACAGTACCATCTATTGTCAATAATATAAAATAAAATTTTGATAAAAATCAAATGTTATCCTGTAGGAGTAAATGATGCAGAGATGTCTTTTAATGACAGTACATCACTACTAAATTTCACGAAAATCTACTAATTTTTTTAGTTTAAAAATTATTAATGAGGAGAACACAGCCAAACATACATGATGGTGATCTTATAAGCATGCTTTTCCTTCGAATAGTGGGCTAAAAGTAGAAAATTTGCACGAAATCAATTTAAAATCTTTTGACAGATACTGCAACTTGGTAGTTCTCCTCTTAGTTACGCCTGCGATTCCAAAAAATGCAGGAATTTTTCACACAGTTCGTGAAAATATCATCTCTATCGATTCAGTACAGCTACCATGGTGGAGGTTTTCTTTCCAAATTTAAATATTTCCATCCTCATAAGTAATTCGAAAGATGTTAAAATCGGAAAATGAGTAAAGCAATACAATTATCACATTTTGAGAATATTTTGTTGGGGCAATCATCCTTTCAATTTTTCAAAATAATTATTTTAATGCATAATTCTTATTTTCTCGATTTTGATGTAATTTTAAAATGATTTTTTCGAAAACTATAAAATAAGATTTTCAAATTTCACTGTACAGTATTAAAGCGAGCATGATTTCTTTATGAATTACACTATAAAAATACAATGGATGCTATTGTTATCAATAGAAAATAATAAAAACTTTTAGAGAGAAGAGAATTTTGGATTACTGCATTGTCTACTTGAAACAATGCTGCAAATTTATTGATCAAAAAATAGTTCCAAAACGCTAAAAGGGTGAGATTGCATAGATTACAAAGCCCAGAAAAAATGGTATCTATCGATAGGAGGCGTCGAGACACGCAAAATATCCCTAATAAACTAGGGGTCAAAGATCAAAGGTTAACGAGATATGGACGCTTCTAGGTAGCATAGCACGGGAACGGGACGCGTCGCGCTCTACACTAGCGAAGCGAAGCACAGTATCAAACCATATGCACTGTGAAACTTTCAGCCCCTATATCCGTTAACCTTTAACCCCTAGTTCATTAAGGATATTTTGCATTCCTCGACTCCCCCTCTCGATTGATACCCCATTTTTTCCCAACTTTGCAATCCTACCGCTAAAAGAATTACTTTATAATTTTTATTAACATAGAGCATTTAAAGATATTCAATCGTGTTTCCTCACATTTGCGAACAACCGTGCATATCACCGAAAATATCAAAATATTTTGCCATTTTTCCATAACTTAACTATTGATATTTATTAAAATTTATAAATACTATATTTGCATTATGCATAATTAGTTACTTTATATTGATACTAAAAGAAAACAGACAGACAACTTTTATATACTGTATATATATATATATATATATATATATTAAGACAAAAATAAAATTATTAATGAAGTTCCATTCTTATGATTCTCCTTCAAAAATAAAAAATAATACAAAAAAAAGAACACAAATTTATTCCTCATAAAACAGTACAAAAATGTTAAAATTTTCCATCTCTCAGAATTAAATAATGCACCACGATTTAAACAAAAATAAAAAAAAAATATTTCTGGTCTTAAAAAAAAATTATGATGAATCAGTGAAATGATGCTTGAGTGAGAATTACAGTATAATACAAAATGTAACAATAAACTTTATTATCTCCCTCGAAAAATGTACGAAACGTAAGAAACGAGTAGAATAAATAAGGCACTCGCTGGTTTGACACTGTCACCTACAGATGTCCTGCTGCTGTGTGTCGGGGATAAAGTGTATATGACCGTACGAGGAAGCCAAGAACTGGATGTTGTTGTTGCGTGATACCTACTGGCTGTCACTTTATCAGTAGATGTCTGATATAATAAATTCTCGGGATCTGCTTTTGGACATTTATAGTGCAATCTGAGCAAAAATATAATATAAAAATTACATTAAAATAAAGCAACCGAGTGTTTTTTTAATACTTAAAAAACAATTACTATACGTAAAATAGAAAACCGAAAAAACGTGATATATAAATTTGTAAAAATCAAAATTTCCGTACGGGTAAAAGGCATTTCCACAGTGCGATATTAAATAAGTCATTGAATGGGCCATTAACTCGTGTGCATGTTTCCCACATTGATGCAGTAAGGGATCATTCACGCATTGTTGAAAGTGGCTAAAAGTGCTACGGGATTAAATTTTATGTTATTGCATATGCATAAATTGTAAAAAAATAGCGTATGTTAAACTGTATAATTACCAACAGATGTGATTTTTTTCGGCTTTGGAATTTGTCACTTGTTCGACCATCCGTCGATAATAAGAACCGCAGTTAGCAGCTGCTACCCTTTTAAAACACACTGCGTGATCTAAATAATCTATAAATTATATTTTTGCACATTTAATCCTATGTTAGACTTTGTGGTTTAGTACGTAATTTAAGATTTTTACCTCTTTGATACTTGTTAGAGCTACAAATGGCATGAACAGTGCGAACGGTATCACCGACTGCAGCATTGAATTTAGACTTGACTAAACGATTAGCGCACTCACTCATATATGTCCTTACACAATCCACGAAACGGCTCCATAATCTGGAAAATATTTGATTCTGTCACTAATAGATATCAAGATATTCAGAGATATACTTAACATACTCACTTGCACATGTCTTCCACGTCTTTAATGGAGGTTGGAAACATGTATCTCAAGTCGTACAAAAACGGTTTAACCATCCTTTTGCAACCGTACAAAGATTCTTTACAGCTTCCATCGGCGGAAGATAATACAGCTAAAACTGTTAACAAAATTTCTGTTACGAAAAACATTACGATTGCAGTTTTATAAACAAAATAACTTCTTACCTTGTACCAGATGCCAGATGATTCTAACCAGTCTTTTACTCATGGTGGACATACAGAATCATTTCTATCTGTTTTCTATCAGGATATCCGAATTTCAGTGCGTGCACTGGCCATTAGGTCACCAGCCTCTGTTTCCGTTCGAATGAACGGATATGACGCTATTGGCGTATAAAGTACTAGCCCACTGACTTAGTGGTTCCAATGGTATACAAGTGTGATGCAAGAACATGCAAAATTTCGTCATTAAACTAGTGAAAAAAATTGCATATTTGTATACACAGGAATAACGTGAGAAGGCATCGTTATTAAAAAGGTCTCCAGTATGTTATTCAGAATGGGGATGCCTTAAATTTCGTGCCTTGCAACATACTTGGCATCACATTTAACTACTTTTTTTTCCTTTTAAACTGTCAAACTACCACGCGAATGTTTGTCTACCTATAGAAGTGTTCGGAATAAAATCGATATTTTAAAGAGTTATCCATAATTAATGAGCATTGCATTGTTTCTCACCAGATTATTGCTCCGAGGCAGAATGTCAATGACATACTCGAACGATTCAAAACAGACTATAATAGGAAGTAACCGCCATTGCTCAACCAGAAATCCCATCAATCAACCATATTATTAACCACATTATGAAACTACCAGTGTAATATTTATCGTTTAATTTAAAATTTTACAAGTTTTAGAACAAAAAAAATAATAATAATAATTCGAGTGCTGGTATGCGAACTGAGAAACGAGGTTATCATCTTCGGTTTCGTAAAACTAACTGCGTTTTGATGATTTTGTGTGATCACGACATCCTGCTAACGTTCCATATCTGTTCCCTTGAACTGTTTCAAATCACGTTAGATTTGAGAATGAATTTTAATTTAGACAGTTTACCAACTTTATATATAAATTTTTAGTTTTTAATTAACATATATTTTACATAGATTGGTATAAAATATATATATATCATAAAAGAGTGGCTCATATTCTCTTCCATCCTTCTATCATCACAACCATCCCGACAATTAAAATAATTAGTGACGATGCAGTAGAACACGAAGAACAAACATCAATGTCATAACTGATGCATTTACGATTAAGTTCACTGTTTAATCGACTTAAAGCAATGTCTGCTAACTCTCTAGATTCGGAACCACAACTGTTGTCTACCACATCTCTCATGCAGAAAGCATATTTGTTGAATGCACTGTAAACAAATAACAATTAGATATTTTACTAAGGTGAAAAATCATTACGCGATGTTACTCACCAGCAGGAAGAAGCGAACATGTCATCACTTTCGATAAGATTATCACTCAAGTGGTAACTCCTCGTACATTCTGAAAGCTTGTCTCGCTGATTAATCAAACATTGAGCACCTTTTATGGTACCTAAAATGGATATTAATATTTTTTATCCGTGTAAGTTTAAACGTTTTCGAGCTTGCTGCTAAGCGAAAGCGTTAAAATTGTATTATGGAAAGCAACTTACGTTGCATCAATTGGTCGTTTCTTCCGTTAAAATATTTGTCTTCTTCGATAGCGCACATCCAACTAAAGTGATCAGCTTTGTCTATAAGATAACTGATTAAATATAATCCGTATTTTTCTGGACATTTTGCGTCCATCGCCTGTTCTACGCATTTTCTGAACAGATAATACTGACTGTAAAAAAAAAAATTACAAGAATTATTATTGTTTCCATTTTTTTTTATGTGTATTTAATGCTGTTATATATGGATCTTACCCGCAGCTATGCTCGTTGACGTGTTTATAATCTCCTATTTGTTTAAAATAATTTTCTTTACAATTTTCAATTTCATTGCTCATAAAACAATTGCGATCCAGCCAATTTTCTATAAAAAATGTTTAAAAAACCAGTTAAGGTCTATAATTACTTTTTAAAACGGGATTTTGGCCCCTTTAATAAACATTTTTAACGAGTAAAGTCCAATAATTATAGTTCAGTTAACATTTTTTTCTTTGGTGTAGCTTTAAAATGCAAAAAAAAAATGTTAACCGAGCTATAATTATTGATTTTGTTTTTATTCAACAAAAGTTGCTTGTAAAATGGATCAAAATTCCGTTTTGCGAAATCTCTTGTGTAGAAACATTAAGCTTCCCGAATAACATTAGAACTTTTTCTTCACGGTATTAATGAAAATAGGAAAAAATCTCGAAAATAAAATAGACATCAATAATTTTGTCAAAATTATTGTGTCATACAATACTAATTCAAAATTTCTGTGTTAGAGTATATACAAATACACTAAATGCTGTGTTACAGTACAAAATATATGATGATATTATATACTGTCAAAATACTGTATCATGCATTATTCTACTGTGTTGCAGTATGCACGACAAACGGCATACTGTGCTGCGGTAAACAATATATCGTGATACTGCACTGTGTCAAAATACTTTTCACACAGAACAGTACTATTTTTATTCATGTGTTTGAGTTTTGTCAAAATTACTGTTTTAGAATATATATAAATATAGTAAATACTGTTAAACTACAAAATAAATCGTGATACTATATTCTGTCAAAATATTGTATTATATATTAGCTCTACTGTGTCGAAAATACTGTGTTGCAGTATACACGATACATGATATACTGTGCTACAGTCAGGGCCGCATTTACCATTACGCGCAAACTGGGGCCTCACTTTTTATGGGGCCACATTTTTAAAACTTAAAAATTTATTGACGAAATTAAGCAATTTTTAATAATAATAAAGGAAGAAAATTCAATTAAATATATGTACAAATTTATAAACAATGGGTTAAGGTTTATTTTCCGAACGTAAAAACAATTTTAAAAATATTTTGACCACGCCTATTTCAAACGCAAGTGCTGCCATTTTCAGTGTTGAAACGAATAAAAAATTTAAGAAATAACTCGCATCAAAATAAAATAAGAACCTGTCGTTATTATGCGTTGAATCAAACGTAATGGACTCGATTAATTATGGTGATACTATAGATATATATTTGCTAAAGCCAAAATCAGAAAAAATAATAATTAATTCTTTTCCATTTAAATTTGAACTGATTTATTTTTATACTTTTTTTAATAAAAATATGTATGCCAATGCTGCGTTATTTTTATTTCATAAAAATGAATTATTATAGAAATGTCGACTTTTAGTTTCAATAAACTTAAAAAAAAATACTTATAAATTTGATTAATTGAAATAGACTTGTTGTTTTTGGCCTCATAATGATGTTGCGCCTAGGGCCTCCAAAAGTATAAATTGTGACCCTGGCTACAGTAAACAATATCGTGATACTGTACTGTATCAAAATACTATAACACAGTAATTTTGACACACAAAACAGCATCACGTGTTCAGTTTGTCAAAATTATTGACAAAACTGAACACGTGATGCTGTCAAAATATTACAGTAGTTTTAGTTTTGTGTGTCAGTAATTTTGACACATAAAACAGCATCACGTGTTCAGTTTTGTCAATAATTTTGGCAAAACTGAACACGTAACGCTGTCAAAATACTACAGCACAGTAGTTTTGACACACAAAACAGCATCACGTGTTCAGTTTTGCCAAAATTATTGATAAAACTGAACACGATAATGCTGTCAAAATACTATAACACAGTAATTTTGACACACAAAACAGCAACAAGTATACAATTTTGTCAAAATTATTGACAAAACTGAACACATAGAAATGATTTAAAAAAGTACTTTTCGAAACACTAACCTTTGTGAAAGTGTCTAAAGTACTGTACTGTTATTGAACAGATCACGAGTGTGTAAGCAGTATACGTAATCAAACAGAAATATCAAAGTACTGTGTATAAATATCTTAATTACTTTTTAGAATATTTATTTATGTTTTATTAATAGCAACACAATAATTACTAACAGTTTAAAAATCTTCTGTACTATGTAGTATTAATTATAAACAATTAATGTATTGTATACAGTTTCCAGACGAAATGCATATTTTAAACCAGCAAGAATTAACTATAAAATTATTTTATGTTATAAGAACTAACTGAGATATTACGAATTTTGTAACATACAAGAAGTAATCAAAAATTTGTGTAACTTGCGACAAAAGTATATTAGAAATTTATTCAGTAAAACTGTTGTATAAGTTATAAAATAAAGAAAATCCGAATTATTCTGGTTAAAACTGGTATCGATCATATCGTTACCAGTTTTATAGTAAAAGCAATTAAAAACACTAACCGTCCACCTGATCAAAGTCTTCACACACGTTCTTAAGATACTTCCTCACGTTTTCGATGACGTTTTTGCTAACGGCGCGTTGTGATTGGCTGATGCAGTTAACAGAATACCAAACAAGGCAATTCATTCCCTCGCGAATGTTCCTGTAATCAAACACTCACACATCTGTTATTAAAAATACCAAAAATGAAAAAAAAGAAAAAAAAATTTAACGTACCTGCAATGCCTCATCTGATCGACTGTAGATATAATAACATCAACTGTTTTCCGTTCGAACGTCACAGAGATCAAACATCGTTGCAATTGATTATTCGAACACTGGTACGTTTCCAGTTTTGTGCCGGATACACCTATATTAATAACAAAAAAAAGAAAAACATATCTTACACTGGAACACGCAACTGGACAACCTGGTTTACCAGGAGCGTCAGGTAAATTCAAGGACGAGTAAATGTATATCCGCAAATTGGAAAGTTGTTAGAGACGTAATATACTCACTTATGCCAATTAGTACGATTAATGTTCGAATGTATGCCATGTTTAATCACGTGTCCATGTTATATACCTATATAGCGTCAGAAAATATCGTCCGCTGTCACTTCCTCGTTTACGGCGCAGGCGCAATTCTCCAGTTTATTTTTATGACAGTGGATGGCAACCCGCGTAACGAGGGAATCGTAATTTGGCATGCTAGCCAATGCCACTTAGCATTAACGACACTTATCGATAACAGATGGAAGCACCGATGCCTGTTAGTGTTTTGCATTAAGCGTAAACGTCGTTTTACGCATAATTAAAAATTTTTCAAAATTTAATTAAGTGTCGCCCTCTGTTAGACGAAATAAGAACTTAGTTAAGAGGATAACGACCCTCAAGACCCATAGGTGGTCCGACATAATACGTCTCAATTGATCAGAATATAAATAGTAGTCTTTCTAGAGGAAAAAAAAAAAACTGATGAATAGGAAATAATGAAAGATTATTCTTTCGAGAGTCGAAGGGGATTCCTCTTTCTAGTCTGCAATAATTACGTATTTTTTTTTTTTTTTTCCTTTTCTTTTTGCGTGTTTAATGCGCTTAACTTACCGGCGGGCCAAACAAATGTTTTGAATACGAACCACGAAGCGTTTCTGAGACCAAAAACTGTTTACATCGATAAAAATCGGTTTTCTTTTTTCCTTTTTTTTTGTTCTTTTTTTTACCTTGGTTAAATTTAACCTATTGTTGGTTAAATCGAACTCGTGCGCGAGTTACATATTGTGACATGCCAGATTCTGAAGAATGGCCATTACATTGTAACATAAACGAGAGTTTGCATGTCTCAATGCCAGGGAGAAAATAACGTAAAAAAATTTCAGGAAAAATCTCCAATTTCAAACAAAGAACGAAATTTCTTTGCATTTAAATATTGCAGGATTGCTAAGATAAGATTGTGTATTCCCAGGGGGTATTATATGCATAGTGGAGATGCGTTAACCGCTCTCTTATACCTCATCACATTTAAACACAGTACTACAAAGCTTGTCGTCCTCGATAAACGCGTGCTTTCCTCTGTGTAATAATATCGAAGTGTAGAGGATGTGTTCTCAATCTCAGCTTATAAAGTACTTTTAGACTGAATTAATGTCGCAGAAATCCTTTTATGAAGTCAAAATTTAAACTGTTCGATTGCTAGCAAAGGATTTTTTTTTAAATCCTGAAAAAATCGAACATTTTTGTTACGGCCAACCAGTAATATATAACGTTTAGGCAGTAAGTCGAACGTGTGGCCCGTTGGTCTAGGGGCATGATTCTCGCTTTGGGTGCGAGAGGTCCCGGGTTCAAATCCCGGACGGGCCCAATTTTTTTTCTTTTCAACATTACTTTTTTTTTATCGTTCGGCGTTGATGATAAAAATATGCTGTTATTAAATCGCATAAGCGCTCGAATTTTATTTTTGCGAGTAATTAATTAATGTCCTTATTACTGACAAATCTGTGCGCTAGATGGTAGCACAGAGAACTTTCTGCTTCGTAAACAATAAAATTGAAAAGCGTAACACTATCGAGCACGCGGATGGAGTCAGTAAAGATGAAAATCTGTATAAATGGTGTTACGCGGATGGTTACTGTTAAAATAACAGCATAATTGAAGAAACGTATAAAATACGACTCAATACGTAGCTCGGGGCGATGCGCCGTTAAAAAGCTGTAGTGGAAGACAAAAATATTCGTTGTAGTTGCAGATTTAAACGAGTGTTGAAAAGTACAGGAAACGGCAAAGAAGCAACTAATTAAATTAGTGCTTTTCGGTCAATTCTACTCTTCATTGTGATGGTAGACGAGACGTGTGAAAGGGTTCGCGGTGCATCTGCTTCTCCAATTACATTCGACCAATGCTCCTGTACCCGAAGGCCAAACTGTACCACGTGACGGGCGAGCGCCATTGAACTCGACGGGTGTGCTGAGGTAAAGCACGCGCGGCAGACAGGTCAGTGGCTGAATGTCTCGCCGATACAGAAAAAAAAAAGGGTTTCCCCCTCCGAAAAATCGTTAAAGAACGTCTAGCCCGTCCCAGATCGATACACCTATTAATTAAATCTTTTATTTAGTGGACGGCGATGTTAGAACACGGTCAGGTGTTACACTGACAATTAAACAAAGCCAGGTGTTGGTTAGACCGACAGATGTGCCGTTTCTCACTAAAAACGGGAGACGTCTCGGCTGAATGGACTCCAACGCGCTCTCTCTCTCGCTCGCTGAACACCTGTCTGTTACGAAGCTGGGGCAGGTGTCCTTAGTTTCGGCGCAAACACGGAGAACACACAAAAGAAAGGAAAACGTAACAGACAGCTGCATTCCACCAGAGTGAGACTACTACGCATGTCCTAATCACCAATCCGACAAGGCCACGTGGTCATAGACCTCGGTCTCGACCTTGAATTCTTGGTCACAGATCTTGATTCTCGTTTGTGAATGATATCGATTATGCGCAAGAGACGAGATGACGTCAATATAAAAGGTCGAGAGTCGTATATACTGACTCGTCATTCCAGTCACGTTTTTTTTTGATACCTATTGTCTATCTTCAACTAATGAAACATACGCGAATCCTGTGTACCGACGAGACTTAAATTTTCGAAAAGTAGCGCAAATAGGTCTATCGATAAAAACGAGATTTATCGTCTTCCAGTTTTACTTCCTAAGAAAAACCTCTATCCTCTTCCGTTTCACCTCTGACATTTCCCCTCGTGTGCTCGCCCCGCATCACGTGACAAAACACTAACCGTGCGCCTGCGCATTATTAAAATCGATATTTTGACACTTTCCCAATCGACAGATACACGTCGTTTTAGGTTTGTATAAAAACCCATAAATGGGATTTGGGAATTCAGTATATGTATTATACACTGTACATATATACAAAAAAATACTCAACTTCTGTACAAAAAAAAACTTATATTTTTCATCTCTAATTTTCTGAAATGTTTTTCTTTAAAAAAAATATATATAGAACTTTACAAATTTTTCCTCTCTCTTCATCCAGAAATCTGGCGTGTGTTTTTTTCCTTTTTCTGGTTTTTTTAATAAAAGTTTTGGTCTCATCAGAACAGTTAGGCCTTATAAATTATCAGAAAATATACAAATTAACAGTAATCAAAACCGTATATACAATATATACAAGGAGATGAATAAATTAACCATTTATCACAAATAATCTCTATGCTGACTGCTTAAAAATGTTCATATACTTTCTTGGCTAGTTGTCGACGCTTTATCGTATGTCTGTTGATCTAAAGAACTTCTTCGAATCGGTTCTAGTTTGGCTGTCATCCAGGGATGCACCATGA
>WUQG02098253.1:0-25954 GCA_011317285.2 Androctonus mauritanicus | reverse complement strand
CTTAAATGTATAACATATTTTATCGTCGATTTAGCATCCTTTCTGATGGAAATTTTGAACCGATTTCCTCTTCACCCCGCGAAATTTTATATATATATATATATACTGTATATATTTATATAAAATATAAATATATATATTATAATTATGTAAGAATGTATAATAATTTATACATGTTTAAAAAATAATTTGGTAGATTTAGTAAAGTTATTTAAAGTTCTATTATCGATTAAATAGTTAAGGGCTATTAATCGAGGATTATCTCGCCTAATATTAAATCCTTACATGTGCTGATAATCCCTAAGCGTAACGCTTGTGAAACGATCACGTTTACTTCGCATTAAATAAACAACTACTGGAATCCTCACCAACCAGATAAAGACGTGGCTATTTATCAATTTATTCGGAAAAATGTCGTCGTTCTTAAAATCGAAATATAGCAAATCGATTGCTGGTGATCGATTAGAAATATTAAAGTTTACCTATCGATTGCATGATGTTTGCTTTATTAATCGATTAATGGGTTCTAGTCGAGATAAAATGCGTTAATGAAATCGATTCCTAGCCAAAAAGGTGAAAACGGATAGAGTTTAAATCTCTCGTGCTCTGCATTTCTTTCTCCAAATTTCCAGAGCTTAAATACGGTTATTGACAAGCCGTTGGAGACATAGAACAAAAGAAATTCATGGCAATGATCCAGAATCTACTCGAATACGATTCACCCAAAAATTTACTAACACGACATAAAAAAAATACGTGTATAGTAATGTAATCTTAATAACAGTTTTCGAATTATTTCGATTGCAAATTCGTATATGTACAAGATTATGAGAATCAATAGACTATATAGATTGCGTTATCAGTCTGTAGGTTCAGCATTATTGATACATTTCCGAAAATCTTTAATTCATATAATATAGCAGCAAAGTAGCTTCTTTCGGATGCTCTCCTATAAGATGAGCTAGCTGGAATGGCGAGAAAATAACGGGATCGATATACTGGTTGTCTTGTCTGCTCATATCGACCATACCTGGTACATCCTTGAGAAGATGCAGGACAGGTAGAGAAATAAACATTTATATCATTATTGTTAGAATGATATTAATGCAGATTATATTGAAATATAAATTTTCGTTTAATTTCCAACATTTTAACTGATTAAAGAACGGTAGCAGTCAGCAAAATATCTGTTTTTAAAATCAAATCTGAACCATTTAACTTAGTAGGCTCTACATGAAGTTAAATAGCTAATTGCAACAACTTGTTCAGAGTTTCGAATGCCAAACCGAGCTCTATGATTTAATGTTTGATCGATATTCACATTTATCGTTTCACTCTTTAAATTGATTTTGTGAGGAGTCAAAACAATCAAACCAAATATAAATTCTCTAATATTTATTTTCGCAGAATAAAGTATACATCTTAATAATGCAATTTTGTAATCAAGGTTCGAATTGTTCTCTGGAATAGTACTATACTTCGTCGTGGCGTATGTTATGATCATCTTGGGATAGTTAGTCTGTAGATCAAATCTGTGTGTGTGAATAATTTACTATCCCAATTTAGTTATCTCTGTCACGTTTGTCTATAAGCTAAAGAGTTTGCTGCGATTTACAAAACTATTATATTGGATCGATTTAAAAACTGCGACGTCTTTAGTCAATTGAAGGCTTTAAAAGAGACTCTGATGACTTTAAACGAATAAAACATGAAAGAAATTGCATTCAAAAAGAGTTCATCTTTGTCAGAATAAGAAACTTTATTAAAAATAATGTTCGAGTTTCTGCAATATCTTCAATTATGTACTGAGCTAGTATTTCTCCAAGTGAGAATCGATCGGAGTATAAAGTAAAGGACAGAAAAACAGATGGAACGTTTGGGAACATTTCTTACACACTACAGCTATTTCCAACATGTTTTAGAGAATCTCAAGTCTCTTGGGAAGTTTCGTATTTGTGGTTAGAGTTTAAGGTTTCTTTCTTATTCCTGCTCTCCAGTCGCCTTAACTATCATTGGAACTCTTCAATTGTCTATGTTATTATTATTTAGGTATTTTTTATTCATTTTTGAAAGAAAAAAGTTTTTCAATAATTTAAGTTTGTTATTCTTCCATAATTTTGTACTTTATAAATTTTACTATACTACATTTCATAGAATCTGGAAATAACATTTAAAAAAATCCTTTTATCTGTTTGCTTAAGTAAGTTAATTAATTTGCTGGTTTATGCAATTCGTTAACAAAATTAGCCAGCATTATAAAAAAGATTAAAATAAATTGTAAACAAAAGCTATTTTAAAATTCTTTAATGGAGATCCATAAGTGACAACGAAATATCTTATTTGTTAATTATGGTAACAAATAAAATGTAATAAATCTACGAAGACATTTTTATGAAGCTTTATTGAAATTTTGTAAAGATATCTGCATAGAATGCCATATGTTTTGCACGCTTCAAGCATGGAATATATGAAATCTATCCGATTTTATTGATGAATCTTTATAAAAATTTGCTGGATTATGAATTTCCTTTGAGATATAAATTTTTTTATTTTCAAATTTTTAATATTGTTCTTTAAATAAGTAAAAAATTATGTTACTAAAGAAAAACAAGCTACAAAACTTTAGAAATTTCAATTTATTCAAAATTTACATATTGTTCTGTACGAAAAGCGCTCATTTTTTTAGAAGAAAAAAAAAACAACAAGCGCGATAAAAGAAACGAAAACTTTATTTCTTTTCTGCGTATTCACGTTGAAATCTGATGGTTTCAAGAAAGAAACGTGACTAAAGCTGTTCTCGAAAGATTTGTCCAAGCAGGACAAGTGTTTCGATACCCTGTTTCTTATATCCAACAGAATTACTTTGTCAGTACAAGTAACATGTATGATATAAAATCGATCACCATCCAATACCTTCCATCATTTGAATTAGAAACTTCATGACATGTCATTTATAAAAATATATATTACAAATATTTTCTTTGCTATTTTTGAGAATTCGATACAGTAAAAAGTATTTTAAATAGATTTGAAGAAGTAATCCCTCGAGTATTCTTTCAATTCATCAATGTGCAAGATACTTTATATATTTATACGCATAATATATAAATCAAACATTTACATATAAAGAGAGCTTCTGAAAGTCATCTCGGAAAGTTAAATGCCATAATAAACAATTTTCCTCTACGTATTTTCGAATAAAGCTTTTTTATTGTGGAATTTTGTTATACTCCATTGTGCAGACTAAAAGATAGTTTTGCAATTTGTTTAAATGATAGGTTAGCTACACATGCTTTTTTGAAGTAAAATTGTATTCTTTTTTTTTGTTTCTAAGGACTTTAAACTACAGAGATTCTGGTTTTAAGACGAAATTTGGATTTTATGGAGTACATACATACAAGAAAAATTCTTATTTTATAGGTACAGATGTCTTTGATCAATATCAGTAAGCTCATGTTTTGTTGGATGGAATTGCACAGTTCTGCTTTATTCATAAACTGCAATACGGATATTCGGTTTTATTATAGAAATTAATTAATAAAAAAACAATATTAAATAAAATCCTCGAATTAATTTAATAGAATTTTTTTTTTGTGTTTAATTAAAAATGTTAAACATACATTTTTAAGCTTTTAAAGCAATAATCACATATTTTATTCATTGTTCAAACTTAATGAATAGAAAATGCATTTTTTTGCGACTCAAAATATTGATAACATTTTAATTTTGATATAGATAAATAAATATTTGTTTGATGTAACTATAAATTGAAGATATAAACCTATATAAGTAATTATCGCTTCTGTAAATAGCTTGGAGTGAATTCTTTATTTTCTACTTCAGTGAATTGTTATTATTATAAATCAAGGAAAGATATAATTAAATATTTATCCTAGAAACTGTTTGGAAAGTTTGCTCCTAAATTTTTGAAAAATTTATTTAGAAATTGAGTTATTGAGGTAAGAGGTTAGAATTGATTGATTGTTGGAGTGAGTTTCTTCAATGAAGAATTCTTGTTTTCACCTAAAAACTCGTTAAGAATTTTCTGAAAATTCCTTAGATAGATTTATTTTTAGCTAAAATAAAAATTAAGTTGCTGGGATTTTAAAAAATAAAAGATTAATTAATGAATGAAGTTAGATTAAATAGTTTCTACATCGAGAAGTTTGATGGTAACTGGATATCCATACGTTGATAGAAAACATTCGTAAATAATAAAAATTTCTTTTGCACCGAAGAAAACTCTGTCATTCCAGAAACTATTAGTTATAAAGCAGACTGGAAGGAAAGACAAATGGCCGTACACCCCACTTTTATCACCCATTGAAGAATGCACCATTTAAAGTGATAGATGCTATCCTAGGAATACAAAATCCTCCGCTAGAATATAATGGAATTCAAACTCCTTATCACATTTATAAAATTGGCAAAGTTTTCATATTAATGTATCTAAAAAATATTTAAGATCAACACCAAAAGCCAAACTAGATAAAACTAGATATTGAGGGTAAGATCAGCAACTAGAGACAATTTCTCTCTTTTTTTTTAATTCTCAACTGATCCATAATCACGGCTTACACAAAACTCTTCAAGTATGAAAGGAAGTGCACAGAAACTATTCAGTCAGACATGCACTGATACATTTTTTTCCCACCTCTAAAAAAGTTTTTGGCAACTTTCCATATCAACTATAACAATGCGATACAAACTATGAACAAGATAAGTAGGGGAGAATGCATAAATCCAGATAGTCATCGAGTTAACTTTATTTCTGCACGGTGTTTTCACATTTTTATATTTTGTAAGACGGCGGCGAGAAAGGTATTAATGCGTTAAATGTAAGAAGGGTTTATATATATGATGTATTAAAAGAGACCATTTAAAAAGATCAGAATCTTATTTTCTTTATATCTTTGCAGATTTGTGAAATATATTATAAGAAATGGACGCATCAGATCTTAAATTGTTCCAGACTCATCCGGATAATGTAAATAATTTAAATTTAACAGAATCTATCATGTTCGTACCACCGAAGGATAAAGCTTACGAAGATAACAATCCCAACCAAGTCATACAACAAACAGAAGCTACCGGTCTTCTAGTCATATTTGCAGCAAGTATAATAAGCAACGGACTCATTTTCGCATTATTCTATCGTAAAGCTACATTCCGGACATTTTCTAATTGGTTCGTGTTTAATTTATCATTAGCCCACTTGCTCCAATCCACTTTACTTTTACCCTTCACTTTCACAACAATTATAACTGGTAAATGGATATTTGGTGAGATCTGGTGCCAACTGACAGGTACAGCTTTCATATGCTTAAATGTAGCATCGACTTTATCTTTATTGTTAATAGCTGCCGATAGAAATTGCGCAGTAAATAGTCCTCTTCACTATTCCATGGCTATTACTAAGAAGAAAACCGGGATACTTATAGCGGGAACTTGGGTTTTTGCTATTTTAGTTTCAATCCCACCACTTTGTGGCATTTCGAATTTTAAATATAGAGAATTATGGCATACATGCACTGTTACATGGTATTCTAAAGATCCTTATACAATAGCTTACGATTGTTTTCTCACTACGATAAGTTTCTTATTTCCGCTAGTAAAAATGAGTTGGATGTATTGCTCCATGTTTCGTGCAGCTCGCACTAATAGTGCTAGAGCACGTAAACATAGTTTAAGCGCTAGTTTGACAGAAGAACAAGTACAGGAAGTAAAACAAAAAGTAACCACTAATTACACTTATAGAAGAAAACCATATAGAAGGAGTTCTTCTACCAGTCAATCTTCTATTTTTGGAGACGAATGGAAAGCAGTTAGAACTGGGGTTTTAGTTGTATTATCATTCACTTTTTGTTGGATGCCGTATTATATAGTGGTGCTAACCGAAGCATATTTCAATTCTAGTCAATGGATGCCTCATTATTTTCTATGTCTAGTGACTCTAACCTCATATTTTTCATGCATAGTGGATCCCTACTTGTATGTTTTCAGAAATCGCGGAATCAGAAAACACGTTTTGAAGTTGTTAACGTGTGGTAGAAGATATCCATCGCTATATAACCAGAGAAATAGAAACGATCCAAATATTCATCCGGCTAATAGTTCATGTGTATTGCAATCTAACAGTGCTACCGATTTACGCGATGTAAATTCAGTTCTCTATAAAGATGGTGAAGATCAGTGGCGCATGACTGATAATGGGGACGATGTGTCCATTCATGGTTCGGACGAATCACTGCACAAGCCTGAATATGATCCAGTGATGACTTGCCCTAAACATTCACGCAGATTGTTACAAAATATCCAAGAACCGGATTATTACGGCATACAAACCGTGGAAAATAGAAGCAGTTGGAACCAACGCGAACTTATAGCAAACCATCCAGATTCAATGTTGATCATGAAGTTATCTGCGCAAAATTCCTGCGGAAGTGACACTACAGATAATTGTGGTACATCTTTCGAGAGCAGCGATGATCCCGCAACTTATTTATGCCCTTACGTGCAGAGAAAAGACTCTAGAAGCAGCATGACGGCCCTTTTAGTTAACGACAGCGGAGGATACGGAAAAATTAGACCTTCCTTGAAGAGAGTTTGCTCTTTCACTGCCGAAGAAAACGAGCTCAATTTTTTACCAGCAGTCATATCTAGATTTGGTGGAATGAAGAGGACGTCTTTCGCCATGGCACGTTTCGGTAATCAAGAATCTAGCGAATCTACTTTAACCTCTTCGACTTCTTCAGATACTCCAGATTCAAATACTCCTCTCTCCGGCAAACAGGGAAGAATTATTCCAAAATTAATTCGCCAGCAATCCGCATTCGTTTCTCACTTAACCGAACCAAGAACTAGAAGATATCCTCATATAGAAGATATACATAGACACGCAAATTATTCCTTTAACGGTGAAGATGCAGTATTGTACAGAAACGTAAAGTTTCAAAACGAATGAACTTTTATAAAATTTTATTATATTGAACAGTTTTTATAGGTTAAGAACTTTTCTTTGCAGTTTATAATTTGGATTTTTGTGCTTTAAATGTTAAATAATGATAATGATGACGATAATTATTATTATTATATTTATTAAATTTTTGATGCGTATCAAATGTATACATATATAGTCTATATATTTATAAATTGCACTTATTATATTGGTGATTTATTCATCGCCACTTTACAGAAGTTAAACTGTACGAAAATTATCTCCATCTGTTGTAATAATCCTAATGTAAAACATAATTCTGTATGTCATTGAAACTTATCATTAAATCATTTATCCATTTATGTTTTCTTTTCTCATCATCAAATTTTCAAACCTTTACTCGTGTAAATAGACAGAACAAATCCCGAATAATTCTTATTCATAACATTTATCTCCATGTTGCCGCAATTTTTGACACAAACTGCAGTTTTACCATTCAATCTGCTGTTACCACCAACTTTTCGACTTAAAATTTTGTTCTCTTGTAATCAAAATTAATATTTAACTGATCAATTTCTTTAACTTCTTTATATTTTAAACTGTACTTCAAATATTTTCGTCCCCTCTACATTCAAATTAACAGTCAATAATTATTTTTATAAAACGAAGAAATATCAATAATGTAATTATTTTCGTAAATATTCTTTTGTTTGAAGCCAAAAATTTTTGTTGTTTTTTTTACTTTTAATGTCTTAATATTTAAAAATTTAATTCGTAATTTCTTATTAACACCCGAACTGGAAGAGCGATGACACTTATAAGCGAAATACAATGGAATATATTCATTTATAATTAAATATCTGTAAAACTTTGTCACGATAGATACGTTTAATATCAGCAGTCTGTTAAAATTATTCATAAATTGTCGATTTGTTTTGTTCTCCTTCCTATCAAATGGCATATGTCCCATTAGATGCTTAGCTTAGGTCAATCTGAGCTCACGACTACATGAAACGTCAAACTATCCATGAATAACTGGGTTCATTAGTGTTAATTAGTGTCTTCGTTGCAAATTCTAGCTACAAATCAATACGTGTCCATATTATCTGTACGTGGTCAAGCATTGAGTACCAACTGCAGTTGGTCGTGTCAGTGATATAAAGTGCAAACATTTATTCCAATGCGCTTCTTTTCATTATCAGTTTTAATACGTGATATTTTCCTAATCTGTATTCTTAATAATGCTTATTTAATGAAATTTACTGTTAGATAAACTCTTTCATTTCTCTAATTGTTCTCTTTAATGATTTACGAGATTTTAATAATTAATTTTATATATTTAAGATGATTAAAACTGTTAAAACTTTTTATTGGTGACGAAAAATGTTCTCGTTATCTTACAAATAGGAGGAAGGGGAAAAACTATTTACGATCAAATTTAATTACCAGGAATAATAATAATAATTAAGAGATCTATATTCGTCCTTTCTAAATTATCAATACATTTAATGGGATAATAATTCTGAGAAATAATTAACCAAAATAAATCTATACATCAATGATAACATTTTCATCATCGAAAATTAAGGTTTCGATAGATAATTATACTTGTGGCAATTAAGATTAGAATAACATTATTCGTGTTAATAATAAATTATTACCCGAAATATTTCCTAATTTTCCGCGATACGAAGAGAGATATTGGAAATCTTGATAAATGTCCACCCATTGGGCTTACCAAATTTAATATTCTTACAAAATAAGAAACATACGCTTTATGTTCTTTGAGAGAGAAAAATCGATAAAAATAAATTCATTCTTTTTAATGACGAAGAAAAAAAAACATACGATTATCTGAATTTTTCCTACTGATAATAATAGGCTTCTACATTTCTTCTATTATTTTCTGTTTAGGAAATATATATTTTATCTTATTTTACACTTAACTAAGGCAAGAGTTAATGTTATAAAGCACTTTCTACTTTTAAATTTGTCACTAATCTTAAAATTCTTGTTAATTTATGGCATTGTCTTTCCGAACAATTCAAAAGAAAGGCTTATGTCTAAGTAATGTTATTACAAGAATTTTGATGCTTTAGAAGCAAATTATCACCGGAACAAAACAGTATATTTTAGTTGCACGACCCTGAAATTAGTCTGTTTGTTGGAGAAATGCCCATTACATTCTCTTAAATCCCAAATTTAATGTACAATAATAGCCCGTGTTAATTTAATTTATAAAGTTTAATTTAATTATAAATAATGCCGTTTTATTATATCTTACTAAATTTGTATATAATCATAAAGGAAGATGAATTCTAGAGATCAAATGTTGTTGCTAGACAACACTATTATTTTAACAGTCCTTATCCACCATTTATATCAATCTGTTTTGAGCATTAAAGAAATGATAGACATTACTATTATTCAAAGTTTACTGCACTTTACCAAGATTTTCAGATAAAAATCTCGCTATTTGTCTTTCCCAAGTAATTTCTCTGGCAAAAAAGAAGAGAGATCGTTAATTTTAACAACGAATAATAAAGAAAATTCTATTAATGATAACAAAATAGTAATTTTTGTATATTTTCTTTTATTGTAATAAATTATCAAGAATTTTATTTAAGTAAAATAACTAAAATAAATCAAATAATTATTTTTAGTAAAATTAACATTTCACCATTCTTTAGATAAGATTTTCAAAATTAAAAAAAAAAAAAAACATTTCTCATAGGATAAGAGTATGTTTATGATCTGGCGAATGGTAACAGCCTGAAGTAAAATTTAATAATTTAAAGCAAACAATTCCAAAACATTTTGATATTTGAGTTTACAGACAAAACTTTCATTTTAACTCTATTTGAATCAAGAGGAAAAATTCTTTCTATATTTTTTTCCACAAATCTATACAAAACGTTTTTAAAATTCAGTTACCATTTTCTGGTTTCGTCCGAAGTAAGAAATGTTTCAATTTTTTTTTCTTTCCTTACATTTATTTTGACGAAATAATTCTGTAGAGAACATAACAACTTTATATCTCTCGAGTAACAGCTGCATTCACAACTAAAAAGTATCAACTTATGTATATTTATAAACTATACACATTCATACACGACATAAATATCATTAAGAGAAAATAAATGTATACCAAGAGTACGTAGTTGATAAATCAAAAAGAAAAAAAAACGTTTTAATAATAATTTACATTTTAATGAATTTTTCATGATATACGTATACATTCTTTTGATAGACTTTTATACATTTTTACATTCTCTCAGATTTTAACAAGAAAAATAATTAAGGTAAATACATTACTTAAATACTTCTTTCTAATGAAGATAGTAAGGTACGATTCTCAATTTGGAAAGGTGCCGCTTGTGTTAAAAATCTTTAATTTATTCTACTTAATTAGAGGGAAAAACACACAAATGGTTATCCATTTTGGGAGAAAATCGGTCAATAAACTGAATTTTTCAATGAAGAGAGAAGAGAAAATAGCATTGAATCAAGCGATAATGAAACATATCTCTGAGGAATATATTCTTAATTACATCTTAACAAAGATCTGTCAGTTCAGATTTGATAAACATACTAAAATATTAAGCGAGAGTTCAGATATCTGAACTAATTAGGATAACACAGGAAAATATTTATTGGTGCTTATTTATTGATAATGTGATAAAAATATAATAATTATTAATACCTTCTGTATTTATTAATAATTAACGATTATACCTTAACAATTTTATATCAAACTTTAAAATATTCCTTATTATTTTCTCTTTATAAATTTTAATTTTCTCGAAAGGTTAATTACATTTTATTCTATAATTTATTTTATAGACTGGCCATAACAAATAACTTATATTATGGAGAATAAACAATAATAAAATATCCTAATAAATTCCAATTTGATATTTATGATATGCAAAAATGGCTAAATATTTATCAGACAGATCTTTTGATCGGATACATTAATTTATGCATTACTTTCCTCTTTTGCGAAAATTTAAAATTCGTTAAATAAAAATTGCTTGATAATAAAAAAAAAAATTGGTTTTTGTATTTTTAAAAATTTTCAATTTAGTAGTAGTAGTAGTAGTAATAAACTACCTGGAGAATAAATAATACGTTTTTATCGAGATTATCATCGAAGTTAATAAATTAAATCCTCCCCCTACTAAAATTATCTCTGCTCATCTCTGCTGTTACTAATTTAAAATGTTTCTGAAGAATAACGACTTTCAATCATTTAGATGGGAATTATTCATTAAATTAATGTTTACACGCCGTTAATATGAATCTCATAGATAAAACCTTAACTGAGAAAACTGGGTCATGTACGAGTAAAAATATATATATACTGTATATGGGATATTTCATCGCGAAAGATATTAGGAAGTGTTAAACTAAAATTATGCTTTTCGTTAATAATATTTCATAAGTTATTACTTAGGAAAACGAGTTTATAAAACAGAATATTTCTTTACCGAATTTTAGAAGAATAAAAATTAACTTAAATAATTACACGGTAATGAAGATAAAAATAATAATGATGACGAAAGAGTAGATAAACACGCGAATAATTTTTCGGACGATGATGATGCTGATATTAAAATTCCGCATCTAAATTATGCTAATAAATAAAAGAGATTTTCTTTCCGGAACCAACCTTTTCAGACTGAATATAAATTAGGTATATTGACGAATTTCTATTAAATTAAGCATAAAAGGTGTATTCGTGTATGTATTTATTTATTGTAGACTTTGTCTTGTCCTTCAGAAAATCCTGAGGGCAGCTTTCGTTCCGGATGTTGACAGATCTTGCTATCAGATTAAATACACTCCCTTACTCTACTTGTTTACAAAAGAACCTGATATTACTTGTTTCTGTCGTGCAGTGAATTATCTGTGATAATTAAGTGTTAATTTTATCAGAATTCTGTTAACAAATCTATAATGTTATCGATTTGATTCGTTAATGATCGTTCTTTTACAAAAAATGAGATATATATTTTGGCTAAATCTATATCATTCGGAAATTTTTTTTTTAGTTTTTAGGGTATATGGTTATAATATCTTCCGAATTATATTTTGATACCAAGTAGATAAACGAAATTTATTTATTTATTTTTTTTTAAATTAACAGATCCATGAATCGTTAAATTTTAACCAATTTTAACGCATCCGTAAGATCTCGATAAATAAATTTGAGATTTTCTGTTGTTTTTTTTTTTTTTAATTATATTTTAAAGCGTGCATTTTTAAACTAATTAAATTACCTGATAAAGACACTGACAAATTAAATTTTTCTTTTAGCGCATCTTTGTTTGGATGCGATTTTTACAATAAGCTATTTTTCCGGTATCCGACTAATTGAAATGTAAAATAAAAATATTTTAATTTATACTAGAATAAAAGTCAAAAGTCTTTTTTTTTCTTTTGTTCCGTATAAATTAAAGTGTTTCGTTTGTATTTTTTTGGTGATGTTAGCTATTATTGCAGCAAATGATTCATTCATTCGTCGCTTCTCCAGGTGTTCCTTTACTTGACCCAAATTTGGCATGTACTCTAGAGACCCGTTTCTTTTATTTTTTGCTATTTTGTTATGATATAAATTAAATAGAGTCTCTGGAGACCAATTTCAGCTTAGATTATTTCCAGAAAAAATTCCATTCAATTGTTATTATTGTGAAGCGAATAATTATTGTAATAGCATTTTTACCCTTTTAAGAAAGCTTTATAATTCTTGTGTTTTTCTTTTTATTTTTATCGTTCAAATCCATTACGATTAAAATTCCTCCTCTATTGATTTTTACCCTTTCATGCAGAATTTAAATTATTTTCAACTTAAGGCTGAGAAATTACATTTCTTCTTTACCATTGCGAAATAAATAAGAAGAAAAAGCGCATGGTGTAAATTTTTGTTTGCGACTCGACTCGCTTGGCATTTAAAATATGCTTACACAAATAAAATTTAAATTTTGCCTTGTTAAGATTTTCACGTTATTAAACTTTTATAAATGCATAGAAAAATTTATAAAAAAAATTATAAGATTCTTTTCTGGCGAATTTTGTTCGATCACGTATAAAATGTCCTATTAAATCGGGATAAATTTTAATAATAAAATATTATTTTGTAAGAAACAGAAAACATAATTATTTGATTTACACAAAAATCATAATGCATACGGATGTTACGTAAAGAGGAAACTGTTTTCAGGTGCTCGCTCATTATGGGTAAAGCATTTACTTCCGTGTAAACTCTCTTAACTAGATATTCACTATTTTACACAATGAAATGTTTGATAGGAACGAAATTTAAAGAGTAGTTAAAGAGACCGAGTAAGTTAACTAAAACCTGAATATTGAATTAACTGAAACATCTTTATTCTTAAGTCAAGTTCAATAACCTCTCCAAGTAGCGACTGAATTTGAATTGCCTTTATATTGGTCTATATGTATATGCTAATTATATAACTTAGAAAATTAAATTTTGATGGGATTTATTTAAAATAATTCGTTATTTTAATGACCGATATGAAAATTAAAAGAACAATTTTTTTTTTTTTTTTTAAACCGCACAACATGTATAAAATGGAACGCCCTTTGTGCAAAGGCGATTAGTTTTTTCCTCTTTGCTTATTCTATTATCCTGTAGATAAAGAACTCTTCAATACAAGCTGACGTATTATTTTCTAGTGCATCATTACCAGTGTTACTCGCAACATACAGAAAATTGGTAAGTATTGTTGATATCCTCCGATGATTGAAAACACACTCTACCGAATAAAAAAAAAAACATTAGATAAAAAGGAAAAGAAAAGTATATAAAATGCAATAATTGCTTTTATATTATTAAATAACAGCAGATTATTTCGAGATAATTAAGGTAATTAAATATGATACTTAAGTTTTCTTCGCTGTGGTTTCGCCTTACAATTATTTTTACTGTTAAATCAGTCGATCTTCGAGTGAAAACAAACATATAATCAAAAGTTTCTTTCCGTTTTTTATTATAAAAAAAAAAGTATTTTGTCGATATTCAAATAATAATTTTCGTTTTTTTTTTTATATATATAAAGTTATAAAAATAACGAAAAAAGGAATGGAAATTCAATAAAACAGTTTTAAAAACATTTGAAGAAAAATTTCTATTCTTCTAACTGAAAATCACTATTTTCCCGTCATACATAATCACAGCTTACAATTCATCAAATACACTTTAATATTACTTTTACAGATAGAAAAATGAGTATAAAAAAAAAATGATAGCAACGTTTCGAAAGAAATTTATTTAAAGTAAAAAAATATATAAATACGAAACAAATTTGACTTTGATGGAATTTCGGAAAACCGAGTTCATTTTTCTCTCTCGACCAATTCCCAGTGGTAACTTTTTCTTTTTTTCCACATAAAATAAGTATTAAAAATTGTCCAAAAATTAATTAAATTTTGTATAAAAAAATTTGGAAATATAAAACAATTCATTGGATCAAAATGTATTGTTCTAGAAACAGCAGACATTTTATGGACTCTTCCTATAAAAAATAAACATTAAACAAGCATAGTTGCCGAACTAGAAATATTCTAATAAATAGCTAAATTGGTAATTTAATATAATCCCTCCAGTAGTGTTTATCGTTAACACTCATATTGGTATATTAACCTAGTTTACAGGATATTTCTGTTTAATCAATCTTCAATCATTATCTAGTGACATAATGGTTTTGTTTCCTACAGTTTGATATTGGTTATTATCATAACCGTCCTCTTTTCTGTTATACAATACCTTAAATATTTACATGGATATGTTATTACAAATACTGTACTGTTAAAATATTACTTCGTTTTTTTTTAATAGCTAAATTTTTTATAAATTAAATACTTCAAAAATTTCCTTAATTAATTTAGAAATTTTTAATTTTTGGATAAAATTAATCCGTATAAATAAAGGCAAAAATTATGTAGGATCGAATAGTGTAAAAGTTATTATTATTTAAAAAATTTTATCAGAATAACGGACGAAACGAATCGCAACTTTAGGTGATGTATCTTGGTACAAGAAAAATATTTTATGGTTTTAATTTTTAAACTAGTAATATTTTGAGTTAATCTAACGAATAAATAAGATAATTATTCATAAATATAATTTATACGTATGTCTTAAAAATTTATCATTTATTCCACCATGTTTATTTTGTTTTTTATTAATCATGCAACAGCGGGGAGACAATGCTAGATAAATCAATTCAGCTGAATCCATCGAGCGTGTCGTTGTCATAGAAGAAGTAATACACTTAATATCGACAAAATTTGAGAGAAATTGGTGGGATTATATTAGATTTATGCTTTTTTTTTTTAATAAAAGAGTATTAACAAGAGAATTAATTGAATATATGTAAATATAATATTTACAACAAAATCAATATCAGATGACAAATTGCGGACTGCAGTATAAATCACCAACTCGATCTGAAGACACGCAAAATTGATAAATATTCTGTTAAAATACTTGTGTTTGTTGTACTAATAAGATAATTTTTACCATTTTTTTTTTACATTTTTTTACTACTACAGCATAAATTTCACTTTAATCGTCTAATATTTGTCATGGTAAAAATAAAAATAAGTTTTATGAAAAAAAACTATATATTGTACAAGTTTATTATATTTAAAATTTAAAAAATATTTTTTAATAAAAATAATTTTTAAAAAAATTCATTATAAAAAACAAATGACTCAGCAGTCTATTTATTTTTGATAAAAACACGAAAAAACAATGAAAATATTTTAAATTAAAAAAATATATAAAGCGAATTTATTTAAAATTCTTATCAATTATTTATGATCTTATCTGGGTTAAACATAAATCAAAAATTTTATTTAAAAGAATATAAAGCTAACTTTATTCGTCGAAATAAAATTTATTATTGTTAACTTATTTCCATTAACATATTTAAAATGATGTTTTCCAAAAATATGATATCAACCGGAATAAATTTAATTACATTGTTCACATTTTAATTTTATTTTAAATATAATTAAATTTATATTAATTATTTTATAATATTAGATTATTCCATACTGTAGGACAATGCTCTATTTTAGTTTAAAAAATCAAAATAGGAGCACATGTCATGAATTTACAAGTAACGGATATAAATTTTTTTTTATATATTTTTAAATAATTGATATCTAAAACTATGGTCAAATTTTTTAAAATTTGAGATTAGTTTTTGGTATCAATTATTAAAAATTTAATTAATAAAGATTATATTAGGATATTTATTAACCTAGCGAAGTGTGATTTGCAATAAAGCGGGTTATTCATTATCAAACAATACTTGGTCATCAATTAAACGCCGCCATATGTAGAAACTAGAAAGAAAGATTATTGACAAATGGTCATTAATTATTCTGTCAATCGAACATCCCATAGCAAATATTTTATAGATTTTACCTATGGTGAATATAATTTACCATAGGTATAATTATAATATTATGGTGCAATTTTATAAAAAAGTATTATAAGCTTATACATGTTTATATCAATAATTATACATGGAACCGGCCTTAAAATCAAAATTATCTTATAGCCGTTTAATGTTTTGATAATTTTAATCGAGAAAATTCATTATTTCATATTTACAATTAATTTATGTCACCAATGTAAAATGTGTTCTTTGCAATTAACGTATGGATTATTGATTCAGCGCATAGTTTTTTGACTATTTTTCTTTAAATTATAAGTAAATATGGTAAAATCATCGAGTCGCTTCTGTTTCCACTATTAATTTTTGAACTAGTTAATACATTTTTATGAATTTCATGGAATTAAACAGCATCAACGCCACATTCTTTAATGCTACGCTTTTAACTATGAAATAATTCTTCTAAATCTTGTTTAGTTAAATAATAATTTTTATATCTGATCGTATTAAAACAACCAAATTGCTCTTTGTAACTCGATTATCTAAATCTTTTCATATAAACTTACCTTATATATCTTAATGTTAATGAAAATTTTCCACATAGAGAAACAGTTTTTCG
The DNA here is from genome assembly GCA_011317285.2 of Androctonus mauritanicus. Taxonomy (NCBI): domain Eukaryota; kingdom Metazoa; phylum Arthropoda; class Arachnida; order Scorpiones; family Buthidae; genus Androctonus; species Androctonus mauritanicus. Next base: position 8,964 of record WUQG02098253.1, on the reverse strand, counting down.
TTACTCCTTTCTACTTATCTGGTTATTTTATATCTTTTATAATTTTATACACAAATTGTTAATACTTTTTAATTTAAGTTTATTTAGGTAAGAAAATATTTATAATTTTTAAAAATTCATTTTAAAAAGTTAAAAGTTTATGTAAGTCATATATCAATTTTTATATTACTACAACTGGTTAAAAAATATATATATATTTTTTTTATCTTTTTAAGTTTTAAACGAAACTTACTTTTCTCAATATTTAATAAGCTGAAATATTATAAATTTATCTTCTTATATACTAAAATTTATATGTATATATATATTGTGTATGATTTGTCCTTGAATTTTGTTTAAAAACTTCAAAATTAATTTGATTATTTTAGTTTCCAGAATTTTTGAAGAAATTTCGACATAAATAATATAACTGTGAATTTTAGAAAAGAATTGGACAAATTTAGCCATAGTACTATAAATGTACAGGAAAAGTTTTTGGAAGAATAAACAAACCTAACTCAACATGGTCTTTAAAAGCTTGAAATAAAATAAAGATAAGAGACTGCATAACATATATGTTTTTGTCACTTTAAATTAATAATTAATTAATATTTATATAAATAATATACCTATATACATTTCGTTCAGTAAATTATTAATTTTTTTAATAATACATTATAAGATATCGCTCGTGCCAATAATAAACAAAACGTTTCGTGTGTGTAAATAAACAATGAATAAAACGTCGAATTTAAATATATATAAAAAAAAAAAACTAAGATACTTTTTCGAAGATCGATTGATAAATAAATGGATAAGACAAGCTCTGACATGTCCACAAGACATGTGGGAAGAAGAACATTTGTTAAAAAAGTACATTTTTCTAGTTGTTACACAGAAAGTCACTTAAGTAACAAAAAATTAAACCTAAGGAAAATGATAGTTTTCTTATTTATTAAAATACTTATTTTGTAAATATATATATATGAAAAATTGTGCTTTTTTTTGGAGGAATAAGTTGTAAACATAATAAAGTTATTACAGTATTACCAATTTTTTAATACCATCACTAAATGTAAATGTTTTCCTGTTGTTTCTTTTATTATAAATGGCGTGTATACGAAATATTTTAATCTTTTCCTAAAATGCAAGATCTTTCATTTAAAATCGAATTAATTTATTAATATTAATGCGCATTTAGGAGGGGGGAAAGCTTTTTAACTTTAATTCGATAATGGTTTTTTTAACATTATAAGACGGTACAATTTTTGACTATTGATTTTCTCTTTATTCTGTAGCAATAACAAAATGTTAATCTGCAGAGAAAATAGACCCGCTAATCCATAGGAAATGTGGAATTAATGAGAACGGAATCCATCATCTTCCATTGTTATCAATACAGAAATTACACGCTTTGATCTATTAAGTTTAAATATTGCATTTTAATATTTAATTATTAAATCTTGTATGTTATTTTTGCAATTTGATATTAATAACTTAGCATGGAAGGAAATTATTCATTAGACAAGATTATATTTCTAATTAAGCAGGCTGAAAAATATCTTTAAAATTTCATTCGTTATATAGGAAAGCAAAATTAAAACTTTTTCATGAGATTTGTACCACGTACTTTATTTTAATTATTAAACCATACTGCTCATGTTTAATTGCTAAGATTTTATTCAAAATTTATATATAAGGAAAATAGTGATAATAAATAAAGAGCGAATTGAATAATAGTTGGTAGTAAAAATAAGAATTCAAGTACGAAGTTGAAGGATAAAAATCGGTTTCTATATCGCCGAAAATCGATCAGATTTTTTTTAATTTAATATAAAAAAATATGATGAGTAAAAAATTACAGTACATATATTAATTAAATACTCTGCTATTTCAAAAACATGCGATATACTATCAAAAATGCGCTAATGAGTATACTTGTATATAGGATTTAAACAGAAAAAAACAACAGACCAATAGACTAAATTCTGTCAATATAAATTATAGGATATCGATTGATGGTAAATAATTTTTTTTATCAACAGCTGAGTAGTAAATAATCAAAAATAATACTCCAGCATTTATTGTAGAATGTATTATTATATATATTTTTTATTTTCTACTAGTTTCCTCTCAATCTAAGAGTTTCTCATCCTCAGTGTTCGGTAATTTATCTATTATCTAGATGTAATACATCTTTAATACATCCAGAACAAGATTACTATGAAGGTATATCTCATGGGCTATTAAGCGTAAGATCCTTTTTTTTTTGCTTATTCACTTAAAGAAATAAAGCATATCTTACAATTTTCTCCGATGCGCATATTTATTGTAAATAATAGGGATCTTGGCTTTTATCCTTATAAATAATTATTTCTCACGCATAGATTTATATTTTCTAAACGTTAATACTACAGTTACTGTAAGAATTTAATAACTTATGTAATTTTAAGCAGTGAAATAAAAATAATTAAATTTATTTTAGATATTGAATTTTCTAAGAATGTAGGACAATATTTACATACTTTTAATCTTTTGTTTTTAGAATATTGTTGTGATTAATCGATTCTTGTACGCATCGATTTTTTTTAATTCTATCTATTATTTTAATGTTTGTAAAGAGAATAGAGAACAACTCCCATTAACCATACAAAGATAACGACGACCTTGTCGAAATAAGCTGCTCTTACCAGATAGTCAACACATTTTCAAAGCTAACAGATGAGGCCTACATTTTAACAATTGTCCTTCTCCAAACATTATAATCTGCAAACAAAGAACAATTTATATTTAAACAAGAGGTTTTTTGTATTTGTTTCTATTCGAAACTCTATTAGAAAAGTTTGGTGAATAGACTAGATTATATTTCTCAAAACTGTCATAATAAAAGAAATCAATGAATATCGAAAAAAATTGTTTAAAATTTATTATTTTTAATTTTCATTTGGAAAAAATTAACAAATTTAAAAAAATAAATGTCGACAAATTATTTTTATTCTGATCCACAGTAAAAATTGACAAACATTGCAACGGTTTGCAATGCATTTTTGAAAACTGGAATAATAGATGACGGTAACAGTATCGCCACCATTCAACATTATAACAGATAGCAAAGCTAACAAACTATAATTTTGGAAGTTCCATTTCCAAATATAATCAATTATAATATTCCGTATCTCAAGAGGACAGATTGAATTCTGCATAAATGCAATTTGCATTACTACTGCGAAACATCTTTAATCTCCAAAGAAATACGGTTTATATGTTTATACAGATGATTTTTTTTCGTAAAGATAATGTTTTAGAAATTAATTGTTTCTTAGATATATCTATTGAAAATTTCACGTTTGCATTAATTTCGCTTAAACTGTTACTATCCAGTAGTGAATCTATGCCTAAATATTATAGTAATTATTTCTTAAATTTGATAATTGTATTTTGATATTAATAACTATTTTATTTTAAAAATTAAAATAATAACGATTACTAATTAATCAAATCTCCCTCGTTGGTATCTCTGCCTTGTCGTGGTGAGGATGCTTGCGAGTTCCATTGATCCTGAGAGATATGCCTGCGGTAGCTTAGTTACTGATAGGGCCTCTCATGCCGGACAGATCAAAGAAAAGGGACCAGACCAAAAAGGAACCCTGGTCCTTCAGGTTTGGGAGTTGGACATGAAGCTAACACCCTCATTTTGTAAGATCTTAACTCGTTACCAACCAAGCACGATCAAGATGGAATTCGACCTATGGTCTGAAATAGTGGATTGAGATTAAGAAAAGGAAGAGATAACATTGAGAAAGATTTGGAGTTGCTAAACATAAGAAATTGGCAGGAAAAGACAAAGAACCGGAATGAGTGGAGAGAGGTGGTGCTTGCAGACAAGAACCTTGGAGGTTTGTGAAGTTGAAGAAGAAGAATTAATCAAATATCGTTAATTTTTTTATTAATTATTCTTTATTATCTTTATCATTTTAGTCAAAAACTGAAGTTCAAATATTTTCAAATTTTTTAAAAATTTCTCATCATACAGAAACAATGTTATAAAAACTAATGTTTCGAAATCTTTGAAAATGTTCTTTCATTTAAATAACAGCTATATAAAAGTAAAATTTAGGAAATTAAGGAAAATCAAAGAAAAACTCGAGTAGTAACTGCATTCTATATAAGTTCATCATATAAGCGTAACCATCAACTGAAATTCGTGTTTAAATGCTTACTGACATTTTTCATCTATTTTTCAAATGTTTATTAAATCTAATAGGCAGTATTCCTGATTCAGATAAATATCTCATTCCTATAACTGTAGTCTATATATATATATTTTATATATAAAATATTTTTCTCTTAACCATTTTCTTTTTAATTTTTTCCATTTCAGAATAAAAGAGTATTTTCGATGACGATCGTCTGTCACCATATTTGGCAGAATTTTATTATATTTGAACGAAATTCAAATATAACCTATTGTATCTGGTTAGATGACAAACATATTGAAAATGATCGAAATTATATCACTGATACCGAATAAAATAAAGTAAAAGATATTCGAAAGCAATGAGATATTCATCTAGCCTTCTCCGAAAATGCAGCAACACATATTGAATAAAATTTCAAAAGAAAAATGCAGAAATACTATAATAATAATAAGATATAAAAATAAAATAAAAGTAATGTGATGGAAAACATATAACAAACGATGGTTGACGACGGTTTCTTTTTCTTCTGACAGTTAAGTCATAAATTCATATCGTGTCTGCAATAAATTTCATTAAAATTCGATCCATGGTTGGGAAAGAATAATATGATCGATTCATCGATTTTTACTAATTTTATGTAGAATGTTTTTTGTGTATTTTAGAGTTGGAATTTTTTATTTTCAACTGATAAATGATAAAATTATTTACATTACCTTCTTATTAGTTTAAATTCGAAATTATTATCGTTGTCAATAATTTGAAAGTTATAAATTATTTTACAGAAAAAAAAAAAATTATAAATGTATTATTTTCCCTCTCTATTAAATTTTTCAATATTTTGGCAAATATTAATATTAATGTCGAATTTTTTTCGTATTTAATACAACATTTTTTAATCAATGAAAGTAAACATAGTACAGCATTTAATATGAATTCTTTTTTTTTCAGTTAAGTATCGAAATAGATTCTGAATTTTCTCGTAATGTTATTTCAATATTAATTCATTCCTGAGTTTGTCGAATCTTTTTCTTCGCTTCAGTTATTATTTCCCTCTTAGTACATTTTTTTCCCTTCCAGGTACCTCGGAAAAAATATCTAAAGGTGTTTTAACGTCAGTGACCGTAAACATCATTGTATTAGTCCACAGCTGTTAATTTATTGCTCTGCAAAGTTCTCATCCAGATAATCTTTCACAATTATGTGTATGGAACATGTTGAAGCCATAATTCAGTTGGCAAATCTGAACTTTCGAGGTCACAAATCTTATAACTTTCCCAAAGATTGATGATAATTAAATAACAATGTTTTTAAAATAAAAGAAAGTTTCTATTTACGTGAACATTTCTTATTTTTGATATTTGAAAATTAAAAATTTCAGTTTCTAGTGCCAACCCAAAACAGAAAGAAAAACATCATTTTCAAACTCTGTATAAAAAAATAATAAAACTCATAAACTTCATCCGTTATAAAAACAGCAGTATTACAGGAATGAGAATTATATCTGTGACACTTTATATGAAGTGTTAGAAATATTATATGATGGAATAAATAATTTATATTATACTGTATGTTGTGTATATGTGTATCATTCAGGATTAAAAACTGGCATAACTTCAAATTCTATATAATAAATCAAACAGTACATTCAATGACTGTTGGAACTAAATTTTGTTAAAGAAAATCAAATAAAAATTTTAACACTTATATATTTGCAAATCGTATTTGCAGTATTTGGTTTTTACTGAAAACAATAAAAAGTTTTCTATAGATTTAATAAGCAAAAATCAATGAACGAATCGTGTAACTCTCATTATTCTGAATTTGCATATTTTTTGAAAATTGGAAATATCGATTAATTATTATTTTATAATAATAATTCGATTATTTTTTATCAGACTTTTACAGATTACAGAGTTTAACAGAGTTGGTCCTCCATTAAATCTCAATTAATAATAATAATTAAATCCAATATCTACTCGAGATATTGCTTGGTCTGGAAGCATCTTTTTCTTATTATACCAGTAGTATCGATGCCTTACTGATTATTTACCAGTAGATGGTTCTCCAATAGATCTTAATAATACATATATATTTAATTGAAATTAGATAATATTTATCACGCTGACAAACAACAGGCACAACAATTCATATTCTCTTTTTAAACCATTCTAGAATACAATGGATCAAAAACGAAAAAAAATTATTTTGCAGACAGAAATGTCTATTTAATAGTTTATTTAATAATTTGAGATAATTAGTGAAGAATTATCGATCACAAATAATTTGTTTTTTTTTTTTAATTTAATTAAGAAGCAAAAGATGGAAGTTGTAATTTTGAAAAGATGATAAACAAAAGAGTTTACCTATTGATTTAAAATCTCTCTATTGCGTATGCCAATTACTGACTATAATATTAATTCCTCAATTAATGAATTCATTACTGGAAGATTATAGATAATTATATTAATTCGCCCCCTTAAAATAAATTTATGGCTAGAAATATTTTAGATTCCTAATAGATTAAGGAGTGCATTCTCATAGAGAAAGAGAATCTATAGTTTACTAATTAAGCAAAATCGTAATAGATGCTAATATTAAAACATAATTTTATTTAATCATCATTTTTCTAAATTTTTATCAACCTTTTAAAATAAATAAATAATGTTTAATTTCCTATAATTTCATAGAATAACATGTAAAAAAATAAGGTCATTCAAATAAAAATTTAGTACGGTATAGTACAGAACTGTAAATCTGTTCAGCTATGGTGAAAGAGATAGTGGATGAGTTAGATTTTAACTCAGAATACAGAACTTTCATCTCTGATTCATCCCTGAAGAGTTTTTTTTAATAAAAAAGTACAATGTTATAAGCATTTATTAATTGGAATAGAGCAAAATGTAATGACATTGTCGATACTTAGGCTATTGTTGAAAGTTACTAGATGATCTTAAGATAGCTTAGTTTAACTAATTAAGAGATAGCTAATTTTCTACCATTGAAATAATAATCGATATAATTCTATAGATTAAACTGTTATTAGCAATTACGAACTTCATTTGACTTATCTGGTAAGTTTGGAAGCTTATTAGTATAAAAATTAATACTAATTTGATTCCATAACTAAACGGTTTATTCTCACGCTTGATATTAGTATAAAATATTGTTTTAATATGCGAGAAATCAGACATTTTACTGTTATCAGTTTAAAATAAAAAACAAATTCTCCACATTTAAAAATAACATAACCATAAATCTAAAATTTAAAAGTAATTGAAGTTTTCAAAGAATTATTTATTTAAAGCATACTTTGTTAAATTTGCATTTATACCAAGATTTATACCCTTATACCTATTCAGTTTAAAGTTTAATTATTAGATCCAACTAGTGAATATTTTAATATACTGTATTCCAGATTTTAAAAATCTATTAAATATTTTTCCAAATATACACTCTGTTGCAAAAAAACGACACATCCCTGAAAAAATAAAGCGAGAACTGTGAAACTGGGTATGTAAATGCCTTTCCGATACTCGTAAGATTAAAATTTCATCACTAAAATAAAAGCGTAGTTCATTATCTCCTTATATCAGCTCCAGATTCGATATAAGGACCGCTGTTCAGTGCGGATATATCTGACTGGTTTTGCTCTTTCATTACGTTAAGTAGTTTATGAAGATGTCTCTCCGATGTATCCGTCAGTAGTATAAGCGACTAAGAGAATTTGAGAGAGGTCTACAGCAGACCTGCAACAAACTTGTGTCGATTTTCTTATAATAGAATGTATTTATGAATACGGCTTAGCCTTTATAGTCTTTCGTAGATCGTTCGATCGTTTTAAAATGTTATCATTCGTGTCCTCTTTCCCCAACATCATACATAAAATTTATGTTGTGTAAAGTTGGACAGTTACGATAATTTTACACTTTAAGCCACAAATAAGTCTCAATCTTTTCTGTAGATTATTTTTTATTCAGAAATTCTATAATAGATTCTCCATATTATGACAGTAAGCAGCACTATGATAGAATTGAATCCTTTCGCGACCGAATAAAAATGACGATTGTACGCCTGAGTGATTAAGTATTCGTTTCCAATCCGAAGCATCTGACATTCAAGTTCAATTCTACACCTCAGGATTTTTTTAAGAGTGATCCGGGCCCGGCTGTTTGAACCCCATCCTTTACCTAATGGCTGATCCCATCACGACTGTGGGTAGCCCGTAGTCATGATGTTTAGTATCGGGCAAATATGGAAAACAGGTAAAACTCAAAGAAGAAGACCGCATGAAAATTGATTTAATCCGATTGTTTCCCATGCAATCAACATCATTTGGAATTTTGAAAACTAAGGAAGACCTTATATTTGCTTGGAAGAAATATATAGAGGAGAGGAGGGTATTATGAAATAGTCGGGAAATATAGAATACCGAGGTTTCGGTTTTGTTTGTTGCTGCTATCACATGGGAATACCATGAACTACTCTAGAAAGACTCCCATGATGCAGTGCAGTGAGAGTTGACCGCTTGTTGTTGTCGTACCACTTGCTACAGAACAAAGTGTGTTTTGTGATTTTTCAGAGTTTTTGCAAGTAAGTTTTCAAACACTTTAACCTACTAGTACACATATGACTTGAATATTGATATTAAGCATAATGTACACTAAAAGAATTGTAGTTTATTATACTGTGATCGTTTTTTAGCTGACAATGTTTTGTCCATCATTTTATAGGTTCATTTTTCAAGATGGAGTGTCGGGTATTATGGAATACTAGGTAATGGATTTCA
>WUQG02098142.1:0-25962 GCA_011317285.2 Androctonus mauritanicus | reverse complement strand
GAGCATGATGGAAAAGATCCAGAAGTCGAAGAAGCATTAGATCAACGGTTTGCTATAATTACTGGGCGAGGCATGAATATCAGCAGCACAGTGTTGAAGGTGAAGTCAGAGAAAATTGCTAAAATACTAATAATTAGATACCTACTTATTATTTTTTTTACCTACATATTACATTTTTTTTTTGTTTTTTTTTAAAGTTTATTATTAGTTCATTCAATTGGGGCAGCCACTTAATTGGGCCAAAATGGATTAGTCCGAACATGTCCTAATTAAGTGGAATCGACCTATAAATGGTATTTTACGTTTATTAAAAATTTACTTAAATGAAGATTACTGATTTTTTCATCTTTTTGATTTAAATTCAAGTGCTTTCTATCTGAATGAATTGGCTAAATGGTACCACTGATTATTATGCCAGTACTCGATCCCAGAATCTTTTACTTTTGTTTATCTGCTAGCCCAATGACAGTAAAAATCCGACTCGTGGAAAAATCTCAATAAAAGTTGTCCAGTTAAAGTGATCCTTGTACGAGGAGGTCTATTGTAATTTTATATTTATTAATGAATTTTTCATTTTAGATTTATATTCAGAATTTCTTTTTGTGCCATTTTAATCTGTGTTTTAAGAGGTAATTTTGGAATCTAATTGAATAAATTACGAAAAATTTATCATCAATTTATCAATATAAATTCTGGTTGACACTTCATTTTCACATAAATTATCTTTTTATTACCTTATACATAACAAAAATTGTATACTTAATATGTAGTATGTATAGAGTTATTCTATGTATCTTGTGCCATCAAATTATTAATTTAAGTCTTAACATTTACTACATTCCAACACTTTTTATAATTACGATATACAATATATATGGTTACTGTTTTAAAATTTTTCAAATGTATGCATGAATCAAAACATTATATTTGATTGATAATTTAAAAGTTCCTTGTGAATGTCTTAAGAATAACTGCAATTTATATATAAACTCTGCATAAAATAAACTTTTAATACCAAAAATTATTAAAAATCAAAAATCTGGTGATAGATATTTAGCAATGTGTTAAAACATAAATACCGGTATATTTAAAAGTGTAATTGTGGTACTGAAAGGATTAAATATATGTTTTAAGCATTTAAAAATTACATAAAAGTAATGCTTAAAGTATAATTATATTTCTGAATATCGATTTTTTAACAAAATTTCTATTCTGTTAGCAATACATTTCACATTTTGAACATTATTTATCTGTTAGCTTGTTCCGCATGTTAGCTATCATACCTCTACATTGAAAGTGCCAAATTTCAATTATTTGTTTCATCTTTTTTGTACCAAGTGTCATTAAAGATGACAACAAAAAGGTGAATCGTATGATCAGAAGCATGCATTAACACAATCCTGTATATAAAATATATGCATGCGATATTTCTAAGTATTGAAAATGGAAACAAACTGCAGTTTTCATCTGTGTCATATTTATATTGTTACACTACTACATACTATATGGTATCTGTTATATTATACATTCTTAACCACCTGTTTATTTTGCTCATCAAAACATCGCTCATGAATATGTGGACCAAACTTAATTTTCTGAGAAACTACCGTGTTAAATGTGTTTGCATTTGCATGTTACTAATACGAATGGGAAGTTGCATTTTGAGTTATTACTGCAGATTATTTGTAGAGAATGCTGATTGCATGTATTTCAAAGTGCATTGGTATCTTATTTTATCAATGTATTAGTGATATCATTGTGATAATGTATCTATAGTAAAACTGTAACTTAATGTACATAATGTATTTTAGTTTAAGGTGCTTCTTTCAACGAGACGAAAAATATGGAAATGTGTATTTGAATTGTATGATGTATACTCTCTTGATTATCCAAAGAGATGCAATTCAGACATATTTTTTTCCATTTGCAGGCCAAGTACTGTTATCTTTATTATTAATAAATAATGTTGATATAGCAATAGCATAGATAGTTTATCAAAGTCAATCATAGCAAAGTGATAAGTTAACTAATAATAATTTAATAAAAATTGATTAAATTTTGGATAATCAAAATTCTCCTTTATCTCAACAGTTACATTTAGGTAGTAGTAAATGTAGACTAAAGATTTGCAAAATGTATGTTATATTATCTCTTATTAGAAATAAATTTCTCATAATTTATTTCAACAGTCCTACAAAGTATGAAACAATTTTTAAAAAATGTAAAATACAATTAATCAAAGTAGTTAATTTCAATAAAATGTTTTGAATTATATATTTACACATGTAACGTTTGAAATATTAGATGAATTGTACACACATTTCCATGTTTTGTGAGAAAAACGTATGATGCAATTATGTATGTAAAAGAATGTATTTTTATTTTGTAACTAGATAAATAAATCTTATAAAAATGTAATATTTTATCCATTTTATTACAATCGCACATGGATATTGTTACACATAAATGACCATTTACAATCACTATAACTGATATATTTTGGAAGTAACACTTTATCTTTCAATAGTATGGAGGCCTAAAGTTTGCTTCTCCTGGACCATGTTGTAAAAGAGCCATGTTTGGACTGTTCTGTGGTCCAGATAATGATCTAGATGGATGTGGATTATGGGAAGGTGGTGGTCCGTTACCCCATGGCTGGGTATATGAACTGTCATCATATGACGACGAAGAAGGAAATCTCTGTGGTGGTGGAATACCATGTGATACTGAGCCTAATGGTGGTGCCGAGTAACTGCTCTGTTGTGGATGATGAACTGGAGGTGGTGGATTAGAATATATCGATTGATTGGGATTGTGCATCGGAGGAGGTGGTATATGAGGAGGAGGAGGTTGGTTGAAAGATTGAGTTGTCATCGATGAGCCATAAGTAACAGGTTGTACTGGAGAATATGAAGAGGTAGGAGAAGGATGTGGATGCTGGTAGTGATGAGGAGGAGGATAAGGGTTTGGTGGATTTGGATGTTGCATTGGAGGAATTTGATGGCTCTGGCTAGTGGCACCTGGAGGATACTGATTTGAATGAGACTGGAGACGTCCATGTTGATTCGAAGCAGTACTGTCGTCCTGAATGGGTACAGTGATGAGGTTCGGTCGAGTGCTTACTGTCGGAATAGTAGAAGGATATGCAGCATGTATTGTGGTGGTAGGATGAGAATATATGTGAGATGAACGGGATGATGCAGCGGGACTTCCTCTTCCTGATGCAGAACGTGAAGAGTCCGATGTTTCTTGATGCTCTGACTGTAAGTGAGCATGCATATGAGGATTTTGTGGTGGTGTATGAGAGGGTCCATGAACACTATCAACAACTAAATGAGTTCTTGGATCTCTAGGATCACGTCCAGCAGTTAAATGAGTAGTTTTGTGGACAACTTGAGATGCTGGAATACTATTTGCAGCTTGTGCTGCATGTGTTAACTGTGCATGATTTGTTTCAACAGTAGCTGCTGGATTTGGTTTTATTAAATGACGATGATTAAAATGGGCCTAAAAATGGTTAAAAATTTTTAATATTAAAAATATTTCCAAATGTATATTAATATAATTCCATTATTTTTCTTTTTTACCTGAAGATCTCTCTGACTGAGATAAGTTCTTCCACAACCTGATGTACCATGTCTTGTACCTCCAAAAGTGCATAAAAATACAGTACCCAATTTGCTTTGTTCTACTCTTGTAACTCTTTCATTACATCTAAAAATATAAATGCATAAAATATTCTAAATAATAACTATGACTAATTACTGTATACATACTCTGTGCATTTTACAATTTAACTGCTATGTTTGATGTTTCTTGATGTTTAACAATTATTCCATCATTAGAACCTTCAATGTATCTTTGATAATGACCTCTAACTGATTGGCACTAGTATTTTCAATTTTACATCTTAAGACCTCTATCCTTGGAGTTTTTGGTTTTCTTTATTTATTTGTATGCCACACAATAAATAAAAAAATCCAAGGATAGATAAATCCAAGGATATTTATTTATGTGGCTCTTTGAAATACATTGTACATAATGTGTTTCAAAGTGCCACACAAATAAAACTCTGGAGACAGTTTATTATTTCAACAGAATTTCACATAGGAAATTTATCTTGGAAAAAATACTAAACAATATCAAAAACCTAAAATAATCTGTCACAGATAAACTTACCATAAGAAATGGAAGTATTCTGCAAAACTTTTGAGAAAATGATCATTTCAAATTTGAAGATATTTTGTATCTATTTAAAAATATTCTGTAAGATATTCTTCTAATTATGAATATAATGAATTTAAATTTAATTTTGTACTGAAAGTACTATACAGGTACTTATCTATATTTTGATAACCCCATCAAAAGTTGAAAATGACCAACAATGGTAGTAATTTTAGAAGTAATAGTAAATAGACAATGGAATACTGAACCCTTTAAGATGGTAAAATCATCTAGATTAGATCCCAGATCTTCCAAGGTGATAAGATAATCTGGAATTGTATCCAGGCTCCAAGATATAAAATCATCCAGAATTGAACCTGGATCTCCCAAGGTGATAAGCAATTGTTTTATTATTGTAAAGCAAAAAAATATTTCTAGCCAATATGCTATAAAAATAGCCAAGTTTGGAATATTGTAAGATCAATCATAAAATTGGATTATCGTAAATTGAATGATTATAATACACAATATAGGAGACTCTCTGTATTGTGAGATACGTATCTTAATTATTAAGTTACATGAAATTTTATTTGCAAATATCAAAAATAAGTTATAGGGAATTTTGGGAAAGTATACAGCATATCAAAATCATATCGTACCAGATAGTAGTTTTTGACTTGCAGCTAAATCAAACGATATTATGCTAAATATAAAATTCCATATAATTTTATAATACATTTTATGCTAAACTGCTGTAATTTTTTAAATTTTTGAACAAATTAAAAATTGCTACATAAAAAAATATGTAACTAAAGGACTACCTACATTTAATAGAATATTGTTTTCACATTAGGAAATTCAGAATTTAATTTTTGAAATTTGATACCGAATACCTTCACACTAAATGATATATAATTAAGAATTCTAATATACCATAAAAGTGCCTAAATCAGAGAAAACAGAAAAATGCTTTGTTTTATAAACTGCATTGTTGACAATGATATGTAAGAAACTGGCACTAATAATAGTGTTTTCAATTGTCTATATGATCTTAATTAGCATACAGATAATATTAGAGTAAAATTCATATAATTGTTATTATATAACAAACGATTTTGTCTGTGCACAGATGATCACTTAGAATATTAAAAACCTTAGCCTATTTGTGATCTAATATAATTAGTTTTTGTCATAACGAAAGATTATCTCACCGATAGCAGACTCCTTGTGAATTCCTGGTACAATCTAAACAGAAGACATGTTTGCAAGGTATCTAAATAAAAAATTAAAATTAAATGTTTTATTTCTTATATATATATAGTATATGATCTAAATTTCAAGCTAAAATTTGTGATGATTCATTATAACATACCATTCGTCCATACATTAATATTGGAAGAGAACAGTTGCCACAACAGTGAATCATTGGATTAATCACTTTTTCTCCAATTAAATTCACCTGTTATAAAAATAATTAACTTTAAATCTTGATTCTTTAAACAGAAGATATTTTCATTTAAAAACATATCTACTTTTAACTTTAAAATTTTGCTAACATTTATTATTTTAGCAATAACAATTTTAGATTTATTAAATTTTCGTAGAAATTCATGCTAAAGTTTTTTTTTATGATTCAGTGAGTTTGTCATAAACTAAAATAAAAAATAATAATTACTAGATTATTATTATTTTTTTATTTCAGTTACTGGATTATTAAGTTAAAATAAACATTGAACAAAATGCTGTATGTGTGTGTGTGTATACATTAAAACTTTTTAAAAATGAAATATATGTTTTAGAAATAATACACAACAGAATACAAAATCATAACAAAAGAAGACATATGTGAATGTAAGAAAAAAACACTGTGATGCATATTTTGAGATTTTGTTTTTTATCAACATGTAACAATTAATTTGCTTCTAAAATTCCAATAATTAATGTTTATTTGTACATTCAATACAAAAAAGAGAGTATGTCTATGTCTATCAGCAGCTGAAGATAATCATGAAAGGTTGGAAATGCTGCCATCTATACCAGTGTTTCTCAACCAGTAGTCCGTGGACCATTGGCAGTCCGCAGAAAAATTTTAGTGGTCTGTGAATTTCTTTATATTTATTATATAGTTTTACAAACTTTAACCGTAGAACTGCCGCAAAAATTACGTCTACTGCGCAGCAATTTACTTAAATTATTTTAATTATTAATGAGTTTATAAATTATTAATCCGTCGTGACAGAAATCGATTGACATAAATATTATATATCATTAGAATCCTAACATTATGTAGTTTCATAATATATTGATCAAATCTGTCAGATTTTAATCTATAAAATGCAAAAAAATCGTAAAGTAATCAATATTAATTAATTAATTAAATTAATTAAACTGCGCAGGTCGGCGAGCCAATTAAATCGGCTTCGGCAGCTCTACGGTTAATAAAGTTGTTGTTTAAACTTTTCTGAGTTTATTTTGGACTGCTTGATAGTGTTTTACAGAATTAAGAGTATTATGTTTAATTTTTAATATATATTTAATTTTTTTCAATCAATATTAATTTTGTCACTGGAACTATAAAAAACTTTTAAAATATATTAAACTGTACCAAATTTTTAATATATTTTGATAGATTTATTTCTTTAAATATTTGAGATTATCATTTCAAATTATTTTATGTGTAAAATTAATTTAATTTGCATATAAATAAGATAAGATCTTCAAATAAATGATATTAATCTGAAATGCCTTCTTTAACATTCATCAATTTTTCTATTATTGAGAAAGATTTCAAATATTTTATTTTTAAATAAGAATTTTTTTCAATAAAGATTTTTGTATTTCACAATCTGTAATAATATGGATTGAACCATAATTCTATGCTTTATATTTATAAGCATTAAAACATATTTGTATACTATAGCTCTTCAATGCAGCTGCCAAGTTTTAATGAGATATTAAATTGGAATTTGAAAAATATTATACTTGATAACAGCATCGGAAGTTGGTATTGAGTCTACAGGAGAGGTATATTACCAACTTTTGTAATAGTATTAATATACATATAACAGTGTCAGTAGAAAGCAATGTACTTTTTTTATGTATAATCATGCAAATTTTAGTATTGTTAAAACATTATATAAAACTGTTTGGGATATATTTCTAATTATAATTTTTAATATATTAGTAACTATGATTTTTTTATAAACCTCAGTCTATTACAAAATAGTTGCTGTAATTAAATTATGATTGAAGTGTTAAAAATTTTTTCCTTTATACAAGTATAGGAAACTCTGAATTAAATGCTATAGTTTCTTGTATTTGCATAATTAAAATTATAACTCTGCCATTGTATAAGACCATTAGAGATGACTGATGCACAGAACATCATCATACATCTGATATATGCATATCTTTAATATATATGACTAATTTATGTTAATATCTTTATTTGAAACTCGCAGTTTATTCGTGAAAATTACTACTATTTTATGAAAATTTTCTGTAATGTCTTGAATAGTTTAGTGAACTATATCATCAACATAGTGACACAAATGAACTTAGACTCTCCGGTAGACTTAATATTGATGGCTTCTGATCTGCCATCAAGTGTAATTATATTATATTGAATATTTTATTTTACATTTATTTCTATAACAGTTTCAATATCTTAAAAATGGATGAACATTTAAAATTACTGATATATAACAATTCCATTTGGAATTTTGCCATACAAAAATTATATTTAATATTTTTATTTACAGAAACAGACATCAAAACGAATAAATACGAAACTACCTGCAAATTATAAAACACAGAATATTAAATTATTTAGTACATTTAAAAAGAAAAAGGACATTAAGGAAAATAAAGTTATTCAAGTATCTGCTGATGGAGATAGTATGAAAAATTCAGGTGTAAAATACATTGTTTTGAATTCAGAAAATTGTGAAAATGATTCTAATGGAATAAATGTAAATGATGCAGCAGGAAGAGCATTTGCACATCAAGATGCCGAACATCCTCTTCCACCCACTCCTCTTAGACGTCAGACTTACATCTTAGAAAATAATGCTTGTGAAAAACGTACTGAGTCAGAAAAAAATATTATGAAAACACCGTTGAATACCCATACACCTCATAGAAAAAAATATCATAAAAAAACAGGATTAAAACAAAAGTACAGAACAACTCCTTTACAAAAAAATTATTTGAAGAATGCATTGAATACTCCAGAAACAAGACGTGAGACTTTTGTAAAACAGCCTTTATTTCAATTAGAAGATAGTTTAGAATGCGAAACAAATGATTTGTTGGATGATTCATTGAATATGCTTACAAAATCAAATACTAAACATAATATAGATGAATATAACAATCATATAACTAAAAATGAAGCTTGTTTAATAGATAAATTTGTTCCCAGTCAACAAAATTCAGAAATTGACTTCTGCATTTCTAAAAATAATAGAAAAACTGCACTTAATCATCTGTATGCGGATAAAATCAAAGAGATTACTGAAATGTATGTTGACAATATGAAAAATATGTATATTCAAGATGGAATTATTGGAAATCGTAAATCACCAATAGAAACAAAATCTCATGAACAAGATTCAGTTATTCAAGAAAATGACTTTTATGATAGTATTAATGAATCTTCAGAAAGAGAGAATTCTTTTTCAGAAAAGTTGCATCTACAAACAGAAGATATGGGTTTACCTCCTCGATTAAGTTCAGAAACAGTTGTCCTTACACAACCATTAAGTTCATCTACACTATTGCCTCATTGTAGTTCATCAGAACAAAGCAAAACTTGTACAAAAATTCTCTCCACTGAGAATATCATGTGCCCACAGATACAAACAAGAGAGAAAGAATTAGTTCCTATATCGTTTGGGTCGCTTAATCTAACATTAGCTGATTCAGCAACTGAATTTAGTTTCTTAAATGGTAAATCTTTGGAAAATAAATATTGCAGCACTGGAATTACTTCAAAATTACCACCTCTTACTATTATGTCTGATCATCTTTCATCTGGAAATCAATTTTCATTTCATGAATTTAATAATAACAATAATTCAAATATTTGTAATGAGAATTCAATAGCCTCTAAAATGGAAAATTTGCATTTTATTGATGATACTTGTAGGAATGAAGGAAAAACTACTAATATGATTGAAAAATTAACATTTGATGATGAAATATGTACTGAAAGCATACAAGATGAACAGCAAAAGCAAACGAGTCATGCTTTTACCATTTCTCCTGTTTTATCTAAAAAAAAGTATTTAAAACAAAATTCTGATTTGATTAGTTATACAAATAAATTAACAAATACAAGAAGTATAAAAAAAACAAAGCCATTTTCAAATAAAAATTCAAAAGCAGAAAATGGAACAAAAAAAGGTAATGCATTTAATTTAATAAATATTTTAAGTTTTCTTGATAGATATAAACTATATCAAATTTAAAATAGCAAGTTCATTCTTGATTACTGTATTTATTTTAAATTTACTAAAAATATTAGACTGAAGCAATTTATGCAGTTGGTTGCATAAAAATCCTTTATTCGGAGTACTTTTGGTTTGTTTAATAACTATCTTCAATAAAAAAATACAAGATTAGAATCCAACATGTTTGAATTACAGACACATGCTAAAGTTCTAAACATTTAACATTTTTTAACTTGAATTCTTAAACTTTTTTTATTTTTTTTAATTAAAATAATGCACATTTTCCATTATAAATAACAACCTTAAATCAATCTTATTAATTTTTGAATTATACGATGTGTTCAAATGAAATCCATTCAAAACATGCTATGTGATGAGTTGACATTTCAGTTTAGGAATGTGGATGTTAAAGTGAGGCTGTATGTGTTGTGCATGTGCAGTGCTCTTAAATTGTGTGCTTGTATCATTTTTAAACACATGGCATAATATTAAAGATGGCTGGTATGATTTAAAATCTGTCCAAGCAGGATATGCAAGATATAATTCAATTTTTAACAGCTGAGGAATTTTAAGCCAGTGGTGCCAATAGGTGCCCACATGCTAACTGAACATCACAAGGAACAATGAATGGACTTCAGCTTGCAGTATTTGATGTCCTCCTTCAATGAAGATGAACAATTCTCGTGGCACATAATGATATTTTACCACTATGATTGTTTACAACAGGGGTCGGCAACCCGCGGGCCGCATGAGGCCCATTGCACGTTTTTGTGCGGCCCACCAAGCAATATAATATTTATATGATTAAGTAAAAATTAGAAGACTTTTTTATTTTTTATTATAAGTTTATTATTATTATTTTTTATATTATGAAATATATTTATTGATTGTATTATTTTAATATTATTTTTTATCAATTGAGAGAATTCGGCTACAATCACCATCGACCAACGATAAACGATCGGTTGACAAATGTTCACAAAGAAGCGAGACTAGAATTTGCATTGGAATATTTAACCTATCCCCAGAATTTTTTTTGTTCTCCGATGTCTATAATAACACTGTGCGGCCCACTTAAAAATAAAAAAGCCTGACTGTGCGACCCGCTTAAAAATATTTTTTTTTGAAAATGGCCCGTCATCCAGAAAAGGTTGCCGACCCCTGGTTTACAACAATCACAACAGCAGAGAACAGTAATATTAAATATAGTGAGAGAATATAAGTATAAAATTAAATTAAAAATAATAAAAAATAAAAAGTTCTATATATAACTCTATGGTTCTGGTGTATTATATGGAGGATTATCGTTGAGTATGAAAAATTTGTTTCTACAGTGATCGATAACAATGGTGGTTATCAATCACTGTAGAAACAAATTTTTCATACTCAATAATAATCCTCCATGTAACACACTAGAACCATAGTTCTATATATAACTTTTTATTTTTTATTATTTTTAATTTAATTTTATACTTATATTCTCTCACTATATTCAATACTACTGTTTCAATATTATTAATAATAATCCTAAAAATGATCTAGCATCTTGCATTCCAATGTATAAATTGACATTCCATATCTAACAAACTTTTGTAAACTTATTGAAGATGTCTTATTAAATGACAATTTTAAGTGAAAAAACTTTTAAATAAAATTTTTCCACTTAAAATTGTGCTGTGCATCATTCATTTATATATCATTTGTATCAGAAAATTTTGCAAACTAGAAACTATTTCTCTAAAAATGATGTGCCAGAAATTCCTGTAAAATGCCAAGTATACCAGCTAGTACATTATAATTGTATTCAATATCTATCCTTAGCATAAGAGTATATTTAAATTAATGAATGATACTATATATTTATAATTAGAGAGACAGTTAAATAATTATCTTTTAAATTTATTGGTTAAAATGTTAAATTTTCAAAAGAATTTGACCTACTATTCTATTTATTGACTAAATTATTATTATTTTTATATATTATAAAAGAAAATAATATGGCTCAAAAAATACATTTGAACCTAAGAGAACCTAATCTAAGTATAAAAAATACAATATAAAAAAATTCACATGCTATTTATTTGTTTTTAAATGTTATACATTTACAATTTAATAATTCCAATAAATTTTAAATTGAGAGGCTAATAGTATTTGAAATAACTTCATAATAACTTTTCATATTGTGAATGATAACTTCATTATGCAATTATCATTCACAATATAAAAGTTATGAAGTTATCATTCACAATAAGTTCACAATACTTACACACACAACACATGATATACTTCACAATAAGTGAATGATAACTTCATAATAAGAAATTTCTTAAGTTATAATGATCAATTTTATATCCAAAATATATATATAAGCTTAGAAAGAGAGAGAAAGAGTGAAAATAAAAATTTTTTTTCTTTTTTTAGACAACATCAATGAAGAATTGAAGTCGAAAATTCATTTAAGAAAAAAATTTAAAATTGCACAATCAAAACTGACTCTTATTAAACCAGTTAACATAGGTAATATTTTTAGTTCATTTTTTGTTTTCTCAATGTTTTCTGATTGCAATTCTGACAATCAACTAACTGGAATTATCAGAAATTTTTGATCAAAAAATTAATATGTAATGTCAGAAGCAGAATTTATTGAATTATTTTTTAATATATTTTTAAATATTAAAAATATAAAGGTTATATGTAAGAAAATGGATGCTTTCAAAATCGTTTTCTTAAGATAAAATAAGGCAAAATTGATTGGAGATTTAATTTGAAAAAATGAATAATTTTTATGATTTCTATTGATCTAAAATTTCAATTTACATCAGCAATTCAGATTTTCTGTTGCGTTTTTTTTATTATTTTTATTGAAGAATATGTCTTCAACTTTACGACTACCTTGATTTACAACCAACTCGTACTTATGGCTGCAATGTCATAAATACAAGTTGCAATAAATTCTGTTATTCATCAGTGTAATTGACCTGGATTTTATTCTCTGATCCAATAATCTGATATATGGAAAGCATCCTCTTTCTTTTTGGTTCTTGTATTTTCTATCAAGTTTATTATGATAAAAGTGGAGTGTAATAATAAATGTTACTTGTTGACAATCTATAAAATTTGGACATTTCTGATTTATGATGGCAGGGTTCAAAATTGAATTCCGTCATAAGTAGAGGATTATCTATATTTTCAAAATGCATACATGATAAATAAAAACTTACAAAAAAAATGAATAATCAATTTCTGATAAAATGAATATATGTAAATATTTCTGAAAGCAATGACAAAATAAAAACAATATTAAAAACCCAATAAAAATATTAAATTCACTCTTCAATTTATATAAATTTAAATACAGAAAAACTGGTATAATATACCTTTCATCATCAGGATTTTGGATATAATATGAATATAATTAAGCAGTAATAAATAATTTCTGATCTGGCTGGTCAGTAATGTTTAAAAGAACTAATTAGGCTTATTTCTGATGAGTTATTGACTAAATTATTAATTGTAGAAGTAATTAAATGCTTGGTTAATTTAAAATGAATGAATATGAAAAGTAATGAGAAGGAATATTTAACATATTTCAATTAAAGTATTAATTTTGCATTGATGAAAATAATAATGTTTTGATAGCCAGTTGAACTGCTGGTCTAGTCATGCTTCCTAATATCTGAACTTATAAAGTATAATATTAGTGTGAATTGTCCACTGCTATTGTAAACTTCAAATTTCATGTGATAGTAGCTGAAATCAATTTCATTAAAAAATGTGGATTACAGCATTGATTTGGCATAGAACAGTGTTTCTCAACCTTTTTTGGCCTGTGGACTGGTAAAATTTGTGAAAAAAAACTTTGCGGACTGGTGGTTTTTTTAACAAAAATTTTACTAGGTATAAAGAATTACTACATAAGTTAATTGTAACATTTTTATCATCATTTGCTTACAATAATATTTAGATATGAAGATAAATAAATAAGTAATATTTAAATATAAAAATAAGTTCTTCGCAGACCGGCTGTTGAGAAATGCTGGCATAGAATATAAATACTCTAAAGACTGGCTTATAGTCTGTGACATTCCACTTGAATTTCACAGACTATAAGCCAGTCTTTAGAGTATTCTCTTTGTATCTGCATGATTCCACTATTCTGTTTGTATCTGCATGTCTATTCTGTTGGATTATTCATAGTACAATGGTGCCATTCTGTTGACTAGCCATTTGCACTCTCAGTGGCACAAAGATTTGATTCGTGTTCAATATCAAACCCTTCTTTGGTATTCAATATCATTCTGTTTGTTGAGGACCAATAAAATTTTAGAATGCTGTTACATGAATGTGTACTATATATTGTAATTTTAGAAAGATGGAAACTATCATGTTTATATTATGACACTACATGATGATGAATTATTAATTAATAAATGTAGTAAAATATAATAAGGATAATCAAGTATTTTTTAAAGGAATATAAGAATCAAAAATTAAAAGAATTTACATGGAGGAAAATAGCATATGAAAAGAATAACAAGTAAGTAGACTCAATTGTTTTTAAATAAAAGTTTCTATATATAAAAAATAATGTTGGAATTATAAAAATTTAAGGGAAGCATTTAAGTTTTTAAATAAGCATGCTTTATATGTACAGACTGTCCTTATATACAGTACTGTATCTGTATTTATATAGACATTCCCTGACTTACAAGAAAAATATACTAATTGAAATGGATAAAGTTATAATGTAGGAATACAAATATTTTTCTCATAATTTCGTCATTTATCATATATACAAGTGTTTTATATGCTTATTTAATTGGCTTTAGTTAATGCTGGGCTGGATCTAAATCACTCACGAAAAACTGGAGGTCTGGGATTTGGAATTGAATCCGGATCCTTCAAGATGATAACTTACCATGTGATTTGTGTATGTATTCTTTAACTCTTGCTGTTGGATATTTTTTAAATTAAGCCTAAATAATATGCAATAATAATATGGGATTTTATGATGAAACTCATGTTAATTTACGGATCTTTTAATCCCCGTGCATTTAAAGATGTAAATAAAAACATATTACCAGTATATTTGAAAGCAAATCGAAAAGTTTTGTTAACTGGATATTTATTTAGAGAATGGTTTCGAAATTGTTTTGTATCAGAGGTTGAAAATTATTTAAAGTGGAAAAATTTAGATTTCAAAGCACTATTACTATTAGATAACAAGCTAGATCATCCACAAGATTTAAGTCATCCTAATGTGCAAGTATTGTTTCTTCTACCCAACACTACTGTATTGCTCCAGCCATTGGATCAAGGTATTATATATACTTTTAAAATATGTTACATCAGATCATCATTACAGTTGATTTTAGACATAATTGATTTGAAATCTATTGATGTAATGGAAGTCTAGAGCAATTTTCAATTGTGCAATCTATTGAAATCATATCCCTATCACTAAAAGAACTAAAAATATCAACATTAAATGCATGTTGGAAAAAGATATGGCCAGCATCAGTTCAAACAGAAAATGTGCTTAAATTGATAGAAAGTGATCAAATGAGTGGCATATTAGAACTTTTAAAATCAATTGGAGGAGAAGGTTTTATGGATATGGCTATTGAGGATATTCAAGATTTATTAGTGGAAGAAATTGATGAAGCAGATCTGGTGGAAATGGCATCTGAAATAAATCAAATTGATTCTGAGGATATGATGGATTGGAAAGATTGGATGGATTGGATTGTAAAATTAATAATTTAACACTAAGAAAATTGCAGGAAAGTCTAAAATTAGCTGAACAACTAAAATTACTTTTCTTGAATGCAGACCCTTCAGCAGAAAGAAGTCAAAAATTTAAAAGGAAGCTACAAAATTGCTTATCCCCGTATCATGAAATTTACAACGATCTTATAAGGAGAAGCAAACAAATCAAGATTATAGATTTTGTAAAGAGAGCAGAAGCTAAACTTTAAATGTGGAAAAAGTTCAGAAAGTGAAGTTGATATTGTTAAAAAGAAAAAAAAAATCTTTTTTAATGAATAGCGGTAAAGATGTAATTATTAAATGAATGTTATATAAGCTGTATACTTTTTCTTTCCTTTTGTATGATATATATTGTTTTTTTAGTGTCTTATGTATGTATTTTTCTTTGTTTCATATTATGAATATTCTTAATAAAAATTAACTTTCTTTAATTCCACATAAAAAACTTATTTGATTTCCATTGGGTTTTGAATGTATATCTTCTTTTTGTATTGGCTCTGAGTCTCATATAACATGGTTTCACATAACATATTGTTTTTCAGGAACCTATCTATCCTGTTATAGGAGAGATACCTGTATTGTATTAAAATTATGAATAGAATATATTAAATACAACTAACCAAACCAGAACCATTATTGTCATTTTTTTATGCTATCATATAAACAAACTAATTTTCTGTATGCTTAATTGTTTCTACTATTTATAAATTTATATATGTAATGTTTATTTTTTATTGCATGCTTAATATTATATATATATAACTATTAATTATATTTATTTATTTAACATAAAGGTTATTCATAATAATGTATGTTTCAAAAGTATAGACAATGGAAATTAATAATTTCCTTTGAAAATGAGTTAATTTTATTTATTTTTATCTCATTCTATATATTTTAATGCATAGCATATTTCAGTGCATTTCATGCAGTTCTTTATTATATTAGGCATTTCTGGTATTCGTCATCCTAATCCTTTTGCAGCCAAAAATATGTATTATGATGAAAAATGGATGTTAAAACAAGAGTTTGGATTTACAAGATGGCTTAATTTTGTTCTCACTCCTCCTGAAGATTTAACTGCAGATGATATTATTAAAGGTAAATATATTTTGGGTAAGGTAAGATATTTTTTGTTAATGTTAAAATTAGTTGAATAACACATAATAAATTATTTAAATAAGATTTGCTAAAAACTTAAAACGAAATAACTAAAACATAAGAATAGATTGAGTTAATGCTAAAGTACAATAGATTTCTACTATATAATTTATTTAGAAAATTTTTATATAAGTTGAAAATTACATAAGTCTAATAATTAATTTAATATATAAGGGGATTCCTGTATGCATAATGCAGGTTATTTCATTTCTGTATATTCAACCACATATACAGGGTGTCTCAAAAGGTCGTTGCCAAACATAACATGCTGGTCTGTCATACCATGACAAACAAGATTTACATAGGAACTTGTGTCCGAAAATGTGAACAGCAACCGCTAGAGGGCGCCGTTCACATACTCATACCACTCTCCCATAGGCTTGCGAACGTCGACTGCTAGAGGGCAACGTTCGCAGGCCTATGGGAGAGTGGTAAGTATGATCATTTCAAGCGAGGACGTAGCAGGAGAAGGATGAATTAGTTTACTAACTTATCCTTCTTCTACAACATCCTTACCTGAAATGATCATGCTTCCCACTCTCCCATAGGCCTGCATACATCGCCCTCTAGCGGTCGCTGTTCACATTTTCGGACACAAGTTCCTATGTAAATCTTGTTTGACATGGTATGACAGACCAACATGTTACATTTGGCAATGACCTTTTGAGACACCCTGTATAAACATTTCAGTTTGAATCATACTAACTTATTGTGAATTTCTCATGTTGTTTTATAACAAATTATTCTTTTATATTCATTAAAAAATTAAATTATAATTTGAACTAATTAAAAATAATTTTTCATAATTATTATTTCAGTTGATGCAGCTAAACTTTGGCAAGATAATTTATGTAATGCTGCAGCCAATCCTGCACCCACTAAAGAACAACTCTCTTTTAAAGCATATACTGCTCTCAGACAACTTAATAGATTAAGACGCTCAGCTTGTTTGATGTATCAGTCACAACCAGTTGTTTTTGTGATCACTCGTTTAGAGACAGAAATTGAAAATAATAAACTGATCATAAGAAAGGATAAAGCTTTACATGCAGATATAGGTATATGATTAATAATTGAGAAAATTAACTAATTTAAAAAAATCACCATATTACAAATAATTGAATATATATTGTATCATATAATGCAATAATTTAAATCTTTCTTGATAAAAATTTTGATTATTACATAGGTATAAAGAAGTATATTTTGAAATTACTTATGGATTATAATCCTCTTTGGCTAAGAATTGGTTTAGAGGTAGCTTTTCAGATTACTTTTAATAGTATTGAATTTATTAAACAAAATTATGAAAAATAATTTTTCATATAAATTTTTTTTTAGACAGTTTTCGGTGAACTGATTCATTTGCACTCTAATAGTGACATTCTAGGTTTATCAAGATTTATTATCCATAGATTACTAAACAATCCAGATATTTCATCAAAATATGCACATCCTAAAGTACCACATTTATTTAAACCTGGTAAGTTGACAGCAGATTTATTTTAATCAAGTTTATATTTCAGGTTACAAAAATGTTTAATGAAAGTACTATTAATATAATTTAAAGAATTTTATTCATCTTTATACTATTGGTTGCCTATGCAATAATGTTTTAATTATTGAACACTGATAATTTCCTTCTAAATTGATGATGATAGTTCTTGCATGATCTTCACTGATGGAACATTATATGTAAATATAATAATAATAATAATAATAATAATAATACATAATGTCATAAATAAATGCAAATGATGATTTTTATATTGTAGCTTTTCATTATCCAAATTATTTTTTGCATTTTTAGTTGAAATATTAATTATATGGAATCCTCTGACTGGAACGAGTCAAACAATTATTGATAGTTTCAAATCCTATACTAATGAGTCAATGTACAATTTTGCTTCATTTATCCGTAACAGAAAATTGTACATTTGGTTAATATTTATTAGATTATTTTTATTTCTAAGTTAAATTAATTTTTATATATTAAATCCATTTGCAAAGTTGCAATATTCAAAACTATCAATAAATCTAAGAATACCTAATGGTTTCACAACTATACAAAAATCTAGAATCCAGCCTTGCTAAGTCTTCTATACTTCCAGAAAATAACTTCCAAAAATAAGTAACAACAAAGCTAAATCTAATACAACAAACACACATCTGGAATTTCACAGTTGTTAAAGTAATGAATAAATATTAGAACTAAATAGCAAAAAATACTTTAATGAACTAATAACTAAGAAATTGAATATATTTAAAAATAAGTAAAGTTAAATAATTTATTGAATCAAAACATTTCAAAAGTGTTAACAAAACCTTTATTTAAATAATAATAATAAAATAAATTAGTGATAAAACTTATTTAATGCCCAAAATAAAGAACCAAACCAACAATAAATTTATTAATTCAAAATAATAATTAACCTTAAAGAATAATTTAATATAATACCTCCACATACTGATACAGAAAAGCAATCAGTTGTTGATATCACAGAAGAGAAATTGAAAGTCAGTAATTCAATTGACAATCAAACTGCACCTCATTGGCTTAGTAGAAAACATCTTTTTTATAATAATGACTTACAAATCCCATGCTTAACTCAGTTACATAAAGCCATACAACTTCCATTTTTAGTTTACAGATGAAACAAAACAGATGTCATCATGTTTATAATTAACAATACTTATTTACTGATTATAAATCATCAATAAGTATTGATGATTTATAATCAGTAAATCATCAGTAATCATCATTCTTCAATTCTTGAATCAGATCAGTGATGTTAATTTAGAATGGATGATATCACATGACAAGTAAGTTTGTCAGGAAGATGAATTTCTGTTCCATGACTCATACTTTCAGACTTCCAAGATGGAGGACATGAAATGCGAGTTAACCCTTAAACTGAACATAATACTTCTAATAATAATAAAAAAGAACTAATAAAAGTAATAAGATAGGTAGGATGAAATCTTTATACATTTAATCCAAATTCACTCCATATTTATTAAATCCAAATATGAAATTCACACTGTTTTTATTTGATGTCTTATTTCAATCAATAGTTGACGATAATTAATAGTATTTTGTTGTTATAATGATTAGTTATATATTAATTATTATTAGTATTTTGTTGTCCCTTAATCTATTCATATCTAGAAAATATCATCATCATCAATGTTATAATAATCTTTCTTGGATGATGCTATATGCCATCAGTGATCTCATTATCAATAGCTGTCGATAAGTAGAACAAATAAGAAATGTGTATAATAATTAGTGTTGGGTTTTGAGGTTGACCATTGTTCTTACAATGGCTAAATTTTTGAAACATGCCTCATAAGTATACTAATATTATAACAATTTGTTGTAAAAACAATCAGTAAACATCTCTACTTATTTCCTTGATTATTATTGCTAATATGCAAATATAGATAGTCCTAAAGTAATGATCACTTGTACTTACAGTGACGACGTAATCAGTAAATTCTGTAAATGGTCAATGCACTTCCATGGGTTTGAGTCCCTGATCTAATAGTCTGGTATATGGAAAATATCATGTTTTTTGTGTCTCATTCTTGTAATTTTGTGCTTTTAATGTTTATTAAGATAATGTATATTGTCGTAATAAACATTAATAGTGAAAAAAAATCCATAAATTTTGGACATTTATGATTTCAGACCTCTCTGATTTATAACCTACAGATTGTAAATGATTGCAACCATAAGTCATTCTCAAAATTATCAGAAAAGAAACATTCTTATCAATCTATTAAATAAAGGTAATCTCATAGATTTACTAAAAATTTATGGAATTTGCAGTTTTAGTAATAAATCATTAAATCATATAATATTATAGTTTTTTGTTGACTATTAACAAGCTGTTGTTGTTGCTTAGATTAGCTGAATCTCTTGCTTATAATCATTATTTAGAATGCCCATTAATTGAAGTATTTAATAATAATAATTTTATTAGGCACTTGTTAGAGACAATGAGGATTTTTCTATGAGGATATATTTTCTATGTATAGTTAATGTTGGCAGAATTTTAATATGAAAATATAAATAGTTCCTGACTTATAGTGGGATTTTTAGTTCAGGCCTGAAATCAAAAGTTGGAATGATTGAAAATGTCTTAAATTTATGAATTTTTCATTACCAATCCTTATTAGGACATTATCCATTATCATAATAAATTTAATAAACACAAAATTACAGGAACTAGACAGAAAAGGATAATTTTGATATATCAGACCATTATGTATGAACTTGTATGCATATGAACTGCATTGATCAATCATAGAATTTGCTGAATAGATCACTATTATAAGTATAAGAAATTGTAAGTTAAAGACTGCCAGTAATCTAATTCATTTTTTTAGATAGACAAAATTCATATCATAAATAGTAATCTTAATTTTGATATATATTGTCTATTGATACAGCATTTTTGTCACTATTATTTATTATTTCTATTGATACTCTTATGATTATTATTGATTATGAAATAATAAAATAATTAAAATTATATAAAATCATTCTTATGTTTTTGTTAATTGTATAGCTATATTAGGATCCAGAATTATATAGATGAAAATGATTTAAATTTTTAATATACAGAGAAATAGTAAAATCTTAATATTTTATTTTTACATAGGATATGAAGAAGAACTAAAAAAATTTACACTGAAAAAATTTTTGCTGTTAGTATATTTTTTGGATAATGCAAAATTAACTCGACTTATTGACCATGATCCATGTTTATTTTGTAAAAATGCAAAATATAAAGTAAGTTGATAAATAATTTTGTAAATAATATATAGTGTGTATGAGCACGTACAAATAATATTAATATTAGTTTATTTTACTTTTCAGTCAAGTAGAGATTTACTATTAGCTTTCTCAAGAGAATTTCTTAGTGGAGAAGGAGATATAACTAGACATCTTCGTTATCTTGGTTATTCTGTAAGTCATGTTCAAACAGCTTTAGAAGAATTTGAATATGCAGTGACAAATTTAGCTGTTGATTTACGCTGTGGATTACGACTGGCGTAAGAAATGTTATATATATATTAAAATTATTTTTTGATTGAAAATATTTAATTTTTTTTGACGATGATGATGATAAAAAATTTCTTTCTGCAATATCAGTATTATCATCATTTATGAAAAGTTCAAATAATTCATTAATAATTATTTACAGAATGTTATTTATTTTATGATAGTTGGCTGTTACATTTTTCTAAAAAGAAATGATAAATTAAACTGTAGTTTCTCATGTAATGAACTAAAGGTTAGAACTAGTTAATAAGTAATTTGAAAAAATTGAAAAGTTGGGAATACAGTAGATTCTTTATTTAATTTGTTCCAAAAAATCTGTATAAGTTGAAAATCAAATAATTTCAACAGTGTAAATTTGATATTTACAAACACATATCTTGATAAACAGAATTGCTAGATAAAATTTAATAATTGTATTGTGAACATAGGTATAAAAATTTAAGACCATGAGTGATGTTTTTGCAAAAAAAAATAAAAATTTCTGATTTACTTTTTATAGAAAATAAGCACAAATAAAAGGATATATACATCATACATCTGAAACTACAGAAATTGAATCTATATAGCAGTGGTCTCAAATTTGCCAGCCTGCAAAGCAATTTTATACAGCCTGTGAAGATGTTTTAGCTATTTCTTAAATGCATCTTACAATTGAAAAATGATTACAATTTAACATTAATAAAATAACAATGTAAAGTTTTAAAACATATTGTACTCAACCTGCACTGTTCTATCAGTGATTACTGCATCAATAAAAATGTTTTTCTTTCATTGTAATTTTGTTTAAAAATATTTGGTCCTTTATTTCCTTTAAAATTGCACATTCGGTCTGCACACAGTTTGAATTTGAGACCACTGCCATATAGGACAGAGACCTATTGTAGCTAGAAAAAAAAAATACTAACTGAATAGCTGAAATTAAATATAAGTAGAGTCCATCTTAAAGTTAATTTGGACTTTGGAATTGTTCATAAAGTAAAAACTTATAAACAAAGAATCAATTTTCCATGGACATATTAAAATCAGGAGCTCTGTTTTCAGCAATGCAATTTGTTCACAATAAAATTAAGGCCAACAAACTCATTGATTTGTGATTAATTAATGATTCACTTATTTTAAGAAGTGAAAATATAGCCTTTAAAATCAAGCAAATTATAGTAATAAAGAAATTATATGTCATTTAAATGTTAAAGAATTTTTATTCTTCATCATTATTGACAGATAATTAGATTAGGTTTTATACAAATGAACTACTACCTTAGGCAGAGATTGGAAGTGGAAGCTATTCACTTAATATACCAGTAAATGAGAGAGCTTGTTACTCCTGCTTTTTAAGTATCATTTTGATTTCTCTTAATTTTGTAGCAGATGACAAGTGTTTTTGCTACAAACATAGTTGTACTGTGTTATATAGCTATGTATATAATTTGAAATCTTTTTATGATTACTTACCATTTATTTATTGTAATTAAGGTTCCTATTTAAAATTTTTTGATAAATGATATTTGAAAACCCATAAACCTGGGACCTGTAACTGAGAACTACCTTTATATTTAAAAAATTTTTATATATAAAAAATTATATTCTTTGGAAAGTTAATTCAGTTTTATGATGTATATTTATAGATAATCATTTTATGAAGATTTTTTTTTTAATTATACTGAAAAGGAAAATAGATTTATCACATAACATAATGTTTTTTATTTATTATATAGAACTAAGTGACTGATACTGAATTATAAATTTTATTGTAATGTAAAAATATTTAAATTATTTAAGTGTTGGACAAATTTGAATGTTTATCAGCAGACAAACATAGAGCATGTAGTCCAAAACTTTAAAGTTCAGTTGACTATTTTGAAAAAATCTTATATGCCATAAACAAATAGCAATAATTAAACATTAAAAATATGATTTTTATGAAGAAAATTATATTAAATAAAATATTATTTGTTTAAATACTTTGCATATGGGTATCATGTGCCTGCGCTCGAAAATTCGACCCCCCTTATAGTGCAACCCTCTAATTTGATAGTGCTGAAATTCAAAAATGTAATTATTATTTGGGGCTGATGCCCCATTGTCGAGATACAAGGCCTAAAGTTGGGGCCTATCAGTTGAATTTTGGTAGTTTTTTTATGTAATTTCAGGAGATAATTTCAAAATTTTAATAAATTTTGATGTGATTTTACATTCCGAATCAAATGCAACCATTTCCGTTAACCTATGATCTACCTTTACGAAATTATGCAATTTTTTCCATTTACACTATTTTTTTATCAGTCCTGAATCTCTGAAATTCCTGTTTTCTCAGTTTTATTTATAAACTTTAGTTAAGATCATCACAGTAATCTTAAATTATATGTATCTGGTACCATACATGTTAAATGTAATAAAATATAATGTCATGAGCAAGCTGTCAATAAAAGGTCTCCATTTTCTTTGAAATATGATATCTGAAAAGCATGCTGGGTAATTTGCTCTTCTACCAGCAATTTATTCATATTTTTTTTTAATATAAATTAAATTTTCTATTGATTTCATTAACTACTTAGGAATTTAATACTTATTATATAATAATAATTATAAATATAAACACCAATAAATAAAGTTACAGCCTTTCATATTTAAAATTAGATCATGTGATTCCATTGAATGACCAATGTGTCTGTCAACTTTTGAAATATCTTCAAGGATGTTTTATATATCCTTGATGAAATTTTGTGTGTGTGTGTATATATGTGTATTTTATAAAATAAATAATTGTATGCATGCATGCATATTTCATTTCAAAATTTTTAATAATAATCTTTTAATTTCAGTCGAGTCATTGAACTAATTTTTAAACAATGGAGTCTTTCAAAAAAGCTTAGAGTACCAGCAATAAGTAGATTACAAAAAATCCATAATGTAGAAGTTTCTTTAGAAGCACTGAAATCGTCTGGATTTATTCTCTTAGGAGATATAAATGCTCGTGATATAGTAGATGGACATAGAGAAAAATCACTTAGTTTGTTGTGGCAAATTGTTTTTAAATCTCAAGTAAGTGTTTTTTAATAATAATTTTTCTTCTAATATTTTCTGAATAAACTTGTAAATTTTATTAACTTATATTTTTTCATAAGTTTCAGTTCATGATATATAAAATAGCAAATATTATGTAATCTGACAAGTACAGGTTTTCTGCGCTGTATAAAAGTTGATCATTATTATGAAACCTTTGTAAACTAAAAAGGCATAAAGCAAAGAAGCAATTATCATTAATTTATATGGGAAAAATTTCTGACTGTTCTCAGACCAAAAAGTTGATCAGATAGCCACATGATAAAGCAGTAGCTATCTGATTGACTTAGGGCATCTGGGTTCCGCAACTCAGAACTTCTATCTTAAAGGATCTGGGTTCAATTTCTGATGACCTCACTACTCCAGTTTCCAAGAGATGTCTCTGGGTCTGGCCCATCAGAACTATATTTCAGTTTTCTGGTTGACTCCAGCATGAGTTGTATGGTCTGTGATGTGCTCTAAAAGTGACCACTGCCAGATAAAATATATCCCATGTGCAATATGATGGCTTAACCTAATCGAACCTAACCTAACAGAGACCCACCAAATCATATCAAATAGTACATATGTTTAGTGATTCTGTTTTCCTAAACTTTTTGTTTTCTTGATATTGGGAAATTCCTGAATTATTAATTTATTTCTTGAGATTCTCTTTTGGAAATTCTTGAACATCTCAAGATTCTAAAAAGTTTAGTTAAAAAAATACCTGCTTTAATAAGAGTAAAAACAAAATGAGGTAGAAAAATCATGCAAAATGAAAACAAAAAATATTGGTTTGTTTTATATATTTTTTTTTTTTTTTAATCTTTTAATCATATTAAAAAAATAAGTCACATTTCAATAATAATGGAAAAATAATCATATTTGTTTTGCAATTACTGACAGCATATATTAAAATAGCTTTTTAATACACAGTCTATTTGTTTATCTTCTAAACAGTTCTTATGTTTGGATACAAAAATTCACTCTTATATAGCTGTATATGAGCTTTTCAACCTATATGACTGCTTATTTTTTATATATCACTATATTTTAATATCTGGACCAATAGATACATCCTTTAGAAAAAGATAGAAAAAGACATCCTTTAGGACTCTTATTTTATAATTTTCTAAGCAAGCTCTATCATAGCTCTCATTGAGTGAAAGGGAATTTTTGGAGAATGAGATCTATCTATCCACTCATATCCTCTTAAACACTCTCCTGTATATCATAGATGTCATTGTTATTTTAGCAAACTGCTGAATGATTAGAAACTAGATATTTATTTTGACTTTGCTT
>WUQG02098031.1:0-25964 GCA_011317285.2 Androctonus mauritanicus | reverse complement strand
GATGGGTGGCAGACAATAAATTAATCCATTTTATAGTCTTATATGGGAAATATTGTCCCTCAATTCGACAATAGTTCGGCGAAAGATTAGTATCGTATTGCGAGATACCACTATATTGTATGAAAGTTTGTGGTGGAATTAAAATGTACGCCATTTGGTAATTAGTAAATCAGTTTGTAGTATCACGGCCGGATTTGCATGTAACCTAGACAAGCTACAGCTTAACTTACACATTGTTAGGACACTCACGTTTCACAAAAAAAAAACTGAAATGTATTTGAGGGATTTCTTAAATGTTAAAATATGAATAAATCTGGCCCTGATGACGTGATTAAATCTATGAATGGATAATAATAAACAATATATTAAACTGTATACATTAATTTTACTTTTATATTTGAATGCTTTAAATGCTTTTTAACACATTTGTGAGTAGAGAAAAAAATCTGCATATAACATCAATATTAATAAATTCAAATTATCTTTATTCCACATAATATTTTGTATAATACATGATTTTTTTTATTAATCTAATCTTCGAGCACTTCACTTTTAAAAACAACAAGTATAAAAAATGCACGAATATGCCAAAATTATTTCTTATATATATATTGGTATCTTACATTAGTCTGTTTCAAACGTAAAAAATATTGCAACAATTATATTCATCTCCAAAATATCGAATCCTTCGTTTGCAGAATTAATCATTGAGAAGCTTTCCTAACCAGAAAATAATCTTAAATTCTGGTACGATTTTAAATATTAATTTTTCTTATTTAAAATACTAGCACCGTACAGTTGTGTCCATTTCTAAATAGTGCTGCTGTTCTAAGGGCCCTTCTTTAAAATTCTAATCAAGATTCTGAAGCGAAATGATTCAATTTTAGATATTGATGCTGCTGACTTTCACGGAAATTTCCGTATATTTTCAAGATATTTAAATGATTTGAATGTAAAGTGAAGTTATTTCACGAATAACATCTTTTATGTTATCCTTCATCTTAATTTAGTATCGCGAAATGAACAATTATGATGATTCGGAAAATATTTTTGTTAGAGTGATATACATGCTTTCAGTCCTAAAAGATCATATAGTATCCTAAAGATATATCACAGAAAAAGATATCTTTAGTTATTCGTCAAGGAAATTTCATTTTCAGGATCTTTTCTGAAGTTATTAAAGAGTTAATTTAAGAACAGTACAGAATAGCAACTTTCGTACAGAAATTTTACAGAAAGAACATTCAGAAAATATATATTTTTAGAATACTTTCTTTTTTTTATATTATAAATATTGTATTAGTATTACTCTCTCTATATATTTTTTGCAAAATTCCGCTTTTTATCGTTATAAACAGGGAAGAAATTGAAATCGATAAAAAAAATGTAAAAAGTGCACTAAAGAATAAAACCAACTTACTACAGCACTGCTCATACTATATATGAATGTTTCGTGTGCATAATTTCTCAATAAGGCAAATTCTAATATCTTTATATAGGAGTTTCGTCATTTTCTGGCGATATATCAAAAGTAATAGACTTAGAAAGTCTAATTTTCTTCTGATTCTTATTCTGGACGATGTCCGAAGGATGCGTATCGCCGTTTTCTTCGGATATCGTACCCAAATTAACACTTTTGGGTTTATGTCTGACTAAAGGTTGCTCTTCTGTATTTTCTGATGGGGAATCTGCAAAAATAGTTTTAGCTCTCTCCAATCTGGGACGTCTTCCACTCATTAGCGATCGACGTCTGTTTGCTCTCTCTAATAGTAAATTTGTTGGACTGGAATATAATTCGGATTGTGTTCGCGTCGGTACTTCATTCTTTTCTGTTTGTTCTTCTGGAATGTCTTCTTCTTCTGTCGCTGAAACCGAATGAAGGGCTGCTAAGGTCAGGCGACGAGCTCGGATTCGCCTAGCTCGTAAATGAGTGCTCAATTCTTGTTCCTCTTCTCCGACTAGGTTCGGATTATACTTTTGATGATACTAAAATAATAGATATGTTATTATTATGACATGATAGTTATTTATAGCTTCAACATGGTTGTAATTTTATATGAATTTTTTTCTTCTTAAATAGTATAAAAAATTTAAATAGTCTATTATAATTTATATTACTAGCAATCTTTCTTTGATTTAAACTATATGACAAGAAGAAAGTGCCAAATTTAAAAAAAAAATTATAAAATAATAATAAAATCAAAAATAATTGTAAAATTGAGAAGGTTTAAGAGAAAAGTTAAGTAAAATCTTTTAAAATATCATTAGGTAAACATCAATAAAGTATTGTTGCGATTAAAAAAATTAATTCGATTAATCAAATTTTCTTACTCGAAAATTAATTGATTAAATCTCAACACTATTATAAATTATCAAAAATTATAAATATGTTTTAAATCACTAACTTGTAAGTATTTTTAAATGTTAGAACAGAAGGCGGTATTATGGAATAGGTTTATTTCTGGAAAGGAAGTGATCTCTGTATAAAAAAAAATGCATGAAGTATCACACCTACACAATACTAGCGTTCACAATTGAAACTAAGCAATTGTGATCTACCGTTTTGCATAAGCACGTCTTTTTCTTGAAACCAAGGTAACAAACTTTTTGAGATATTTATAATCATTTTATGTTTTTTTTTTTTTTTTACGAAAGTATCTTAAATTAATCAGTTATTGTCATGCAAATATTATGCAATCTAATCCTATTACGAACATTAAAATTCAATATGGAAATGATGAAATATCATTGATGATAATATGGAACAGTATTCGATGCAACTGATTCCATATTTTTACTATTGTGTAATGTTAATAATCACTTAATCACTTGAATCCTTCAGATCGTATATATTGTATTTTTATTTTTTCATAAAAGATTTAGTTCTTTTAACGTTTTCTAGTTAGAATGTAGTTGTTACACTCATTTGGCATACATAGAATATGCCGACTGAATAAATAGATAGGTACAGTTTCTTATATCTAATTTCAAAATACCGTGAAGAAAACTAGGATCTCAAAGTCAATTGTGATGATGCCACTTGTTTGTTCTGCGATCTAGCATTCTGAGGATACACAAGGGCAATTATATGTTTAGTGCCTTATGTGCTATATGTGGATTCACAATAAATGTATAGAAGACTGAATGTGATAGATACATTTGTGTATTTTTAAATAATTTATATTAGAATCTAAATTTTTAATTGTTTCTTTAGTTATTTCTTTGCAGGCGATTTATGGGTGATATGTCGTGGTACTGAAATTAATAAATGGGTTGGTGATATTTGTAATTAATTCATATTCGAGTAAATTAAGCTTTTTATTATAAATAATACATTTTTTATATTTGTTTAATTATTTCTTGAAAAATGAGTTAGAGTGATAATATAAAATATCATGTTTTATATCATCATCCAAATTTATTCGATTCCAATTATGAATTTCTTGGAAAAATTTCGTTTAGAAATACTGCATTGTACTTTCATTCCGATCAATATTATGAAAGTTAAATTTAATAGACAATTAAATTTTTAAACAAATGGCATACCCCTGGTTTTTATTTCGTTAATGGTGCCTCAATTCATACAGAAATAAAGATATTCTATATGCCACCTTCTCCTCTATTTTTTTATAGCGTTATATCGTCCTGATAATATAATGAAAAACTGAAAATACTGAAAATGTTAAAACTAAAAAATCTGCAATTATTAACCACACTTGCCAAATTCCATATCAGTTATATTTCAGCTGAAAACAATAAATAGTATAGTACTGAAATGAAAAATACTTATATAAATTTTACGTTTTCATTGACACCGTTTTGATGCATTTTAAATCGATCTAATTCTAATTAAATTAATTAATTTTTAACAAATTAATTAAATTTTAATCGATTAATTCAACCTCCAGAATGAAGAAATTACAAGAGTCGATTTACCGATGATAAGTGAAATTATAGTCACTAAAAACTTTCAAAATGAATAAAATTTTTTATTTTCAATGCTATAAAATTTTTAAAATTTTAAACAGCCACCATTTGTTAGCAGGTTCTCGTGAGGATTTCAAAATTAGTTATTGTATAGTTCGGATTAAAAAAAAAAAAGTTTAAAATTTGAGACAATTTGCGGATAATCTGAAAAACAGATAACTAAACGAAAAAATAATTAAAACAGGACATTATAAAATATTGTAAAGTCCTTCCAAATGACTATAATGTCTTTCATGTCTGACAAATAATTCCGGCATTTTAATATTTCCAATGCCTCTTGAACAAATAAGGCATAAATTAATAGGCGTGAATTTCGGATAGTAGGAAATGACATCTTAGTATGAATGCTCTTTTTTCACTAATCGAATCCAAAGAGGGCAATGGGGGTGATCGTCCCCTATTGAAATCTCACTATGATTATTTTTTTAATTTCGAATTTATATAATTAATAAAGTATATTTTTATTAGTTCTCTCACTTTTTTATGCATAAAACACAGTAAGCCAACATAAAGTAATATCAAATCTACATAAGAACTATCATCAATCATTAACAATACAAGAATAAAATAGAAGAAATTATTCTCCTTGAATTTTTTATAGATCAGTCTCAGTTCGTATTAGCTCTATAACAGACCACCATATAGCACTGAATAAAAATGGAAATATAAAAAGAAAACGAATAAGAAAGAATAAGAAAAAGAAAGAGTTGGCAGGATTGATCTTGGATAGTAAGTCAGAATTTTTCAAATGTGAAATCGTAAAAAATGGAGTTATGGAATGTACCAATTCAACAAAATTATACAATGCCAAAATATAGAATAAAATTTTTGACCGTTAATTTATTCTTTTGGGCAGAGCTATACGTAAATCTTATCAGATATAAAAATAAATCGAATGAATAAATTGATATAACTTAAATATTAGAATGTTTGACTCTGAATCACTCGGATCGTAAATTTATGTATTAAAACAATATATTTTCAAACTAACTTCTAAAAGTGCAAATATTCGTACTTTGAAATTGTGCAAATATTTTCCTTTCTACTGTTTAAATTTTTTTTTTTTTTTGCTTTTTTCTTATTAAACGTTCATATAATAATTTACATTTTAAAAAATATTATTATTATTAGTATTATTGTTAGCTATCCATAAAACTTTTACATCATTAATAGATATAATTATTTGGCACTTTGCATATTCAATTTTTCTTCAATAAGCAATTAATCTTAAAAACACTAATCATAAGACAATTTATTATGAAAAAAAAAATAAAATTTTAACCTTGTTATAAGGATTATGTTGTAGAGCCTTCTTAAGAAGTTCTGATGTGTTATCTTCTTGAGGCTGTTTACGTCTAAGAGATGGTGCAAGCATAGAAATGACAGTGTGACGGCGTTTATTTAAATCATTGCCAGCAACAGCATTTTCTGTCGAAGATTCTTCTGAAAAAAAATTAAAATATATAAATAATATGCTATTTACATAATCACTACTCGATAACAAAGCATAATGTAAACCTTACCGGACGCGTCCTTAAGTAATACACATCTGTCAGCTTTGTAAATGTGGTTGTAACCATAGAAGAATGCAGAGATACCTACTCAAGATTGATTCAACTGTACAAGAAGATGCTTACCTTGTAATTTAAGCGGCTTCTTTTCATCTTCGTCAGGTTTTATTATTGATTCGTCTTCTTCTTCTACGCCAAGATTTTCAATTTCACAGAAATCCGGACCACTAAAATAATTAAACTAATCTAAATTGTTCTATTGTGATAAATTTTATATTCTTAGAATCCTAAAATATCGATGCGATGTTACGCGATGTTACAGAATCGAAACTCACAGGAATTTTGGAAGCGGCCGATTTTCTTCAATCACTGTTGCAGGTCCGTAAAGATGGGCATAGTGATCTCTGGAAAGAAAATCAGAATTTAAAAATGTAACAATTTCTAAGAATTGTATAAAATTTATACTCACTCTAAAACCATTTTGGTATATATCCTCGTTAATTTGTCATCAACTGAACTCTTGAGTAACCATGATTTTATATAAGTGTTGTTATAACGGTAAAGACGTTGCTGAAAATAAAAAAATTTAGATCGATATAATTAGCTAAAATATTAGCCAAAATTGAACGAGAATGCATTGTACAGTCGTTATAATTACTTTCTACTTTAATTATCATATTTCGTTACAATAAGTACATGAAATGTATGTAGCAAGATCATGTAATTGGATTCATTTATCATCTGTTCTAAGCTTGGATCATAATGAGAAATGTCCAAAATTATATTTTTATTCTTTACTATATTGAGAAAACTACTGATATAAACAATTACTTAATTCTAACATTGATTATGAACAACAAATTCCAATTCTATCAACAGTTAAATGCTATAGTTATATAAAAATTTTAAAAATCAAATTTTCTAGATTTTGTTTCTGGATTATGTTATCGAAAGAAGCAAATATCATGACAGGCAAAGATTCGAAGAATTTGATAAATATCCAAACTTAAATCAAGATGATAGAAATAAAACATAAAATATTGACGTTTCAGATAAATGCATGAAAGAGATAGAACGAAACTTTAGAAAAACTTCATACATTTACTAATTAAACTTTCATAAAAATTAATTTCTAATTATTAGCTGCAATATATTTATTAATATATAATTATCATCATATATTTAAAACGTAATTACCATCCAAGTATTGTCACCATGATCCCCGGTAATTTCCTCGATTCCAACAGTTATATTGTCTACCACCTAAAAATAATAGTCAAATATTTTACAGTCGACATTAAAATGATAATTATATTTATAAAAATAAAATTAAACATAAAGATTATCCAAATAACTCCTTATATATAGTTCAATAAATACTTTGTAAAAACTAGTAATCCAGAACTTAAAAGCGGTAAAATTAACGAAAAACAGGCATTTTACTGAAGCCAAAACGAACATAACGTTTTCGGAATTACTCAATCTTTCTCTAAAGATGGAATAATTCCGAAAACGTACATTCGTTTTGGCTTTTAGCAAATAAAATGCATTTTTCATTAATTTTACTGCTTTTAAATGTTGAATTACTGATTTTTACAAAATAAAAAATTAAATTTCATTTCTACTTATTGTATTAGCACACTAGTACTAGAGTGGAAAGATATTTTTTAGATGCCTACTATAGAACAAAGACTCGAAATAACAAAAAATAAAATAAAAGGTACGAATAAAATTATTATAAAAATTGTTTTTCTTTATAAAGACTAGAGCCCAGGATGCTAAAGTATCCTGCAATTCTTTCAACATTGATATGATTAAAAACGATTTATTTAGATCTTTTTTGTCTAAGAATCTTAGAAAACTATCTTCTTAATTTATTATCATCATCAAAATAAAAATTAATAAATATTTTATAATTTTATTCATTTATCAAAATTAACTATTTACCTTATCATTAATTTCTGTAAAGAGACTTGTAGTTTTTTCAGACTGTCGTCTTATTTTTAACAAGCTCACAAGAGGTTTGATGGTTCCCCCCTATAACAAGAAAAAATTTTATAACTATATATATATATGTTTAAAAATATTGTAATATGTAAATTTAATTTTAAAAAATACCTGAATGCAGACTGTAAATAAAATAATAAATAACGTGGCAGTTACAAATAACTGCTTATTTGGAACATCATCTTCTTCGAGCATGATGACTAGAGAAAAAGCAACTGCTCCTCTTAATCCTCCATATGCCTAAATATTAAAATAACTTCTCATATAACTTTATGTAAATAATTTTTTGCTTTTTATATATTTTATTATGTTTGACAATAAACGTTTCTCTGAATAAATTGGTGATTAAATTGGAATAAATTCTTTGCTAAAACAGTCAACTTTTTCCACTATAATATTGCACGAATAAATTATAAATATTAAGTGGGACATATTCGTCACTATAATAATTTTCAAACTTTTCAGATGCAATACTTTGTTAAGTTTCTAAATTCCAGATTGATAATTATTAAAAATTTTGATAATGCATACAAGACATTTCCATGACTAGTGGCGTAAAAATGGATTCAGGACGAAATTCTAAAATATATAGAGAAGAATTACATTAATGTCCTCATTTTCGAGAAAAGTGGAATTTTTTAAATATGAATGAATATAAAAATAAATTAATATTCTTGATACATTAATTGGTGTTCAATATCTATTCAAAATTGTAATATATGCTGCAATATACAACGAAAAATTTGTTAAAACATGTTTATGTGTTAGTAAAATATTTATTTTTAACTCTAACGCACTTAAAATGTAAATTACAGAATTATAGTTAAATACAGTTTATAATATATACTACTATATATATATTGCTTTCTTAATGGACAAATTATTTAATAATAAATAAATAAATATACAATAATTATATTATATTGAAGTTACTTCACACTGAAAATTTATTAAAACAAAGCACAATTATTACATAGAAAAGTATCTAATTAACATTGCATTTTCAAAATCTTAACTTATCGATCAATATTTTTGAAAATTTATGAAATGATTAGATATGGTTTAAGAAATTCGCATTCATTATGTCTGAAAATATTACATAATATTTCAAGGTAGTTACTCGAAAAATTGAT
The DNA here is from genome assembly GCA_011317285.2 of Androctonus mauritanicus. Taxonomy (NCBI): domain Eukaryota; kingdom Metazoa; phylum Arthropoda; class Arachnida; order Scorpiones; family Buthidae; genus Androctonus; species Androctonus mauritanicus. The sequence continues at coordinate 17,326 of WUQG02098031.1, read as the reverse complement.
GAATCGATAGCACGATTGTTTCTCTTATTCGATTTTATATCTTTTTGAATTTTAAATCATTATTAGGTCGTTATTAATGATCCGATATCGGGATCATTTATATTAAACTTGAACTTATGGCAAACTCGAATAATATAAGCGGACTTCATTCAAATCGAATAATATTAGCTCAAGATGTTGATTGTGAACATCTTTTCTCTTATTACGATTAGCAAACCAAGAATATGAAAAATTATCGATGTAGAATAAATTATATCGATCATTTTTTGCCTACTTTCCGAAGGAAATGGAAACTTATAAGATCGGGTTCATGTCTGTCCCCATTAATAACTTTTGAACTAATTAGCAGATTGTCATGATATTCAGTAGCGATGTTCTGCATTAAGGAACACTTCTACTCCGAATACTTTAATCTTACAAAATTGTTTAATCCTGCAAGATAGAATTTCATTTTTATCAAAATTTTAATTTATATTAATACCAATAGATGATGCTGAGTGTTACCAGTATAGGATAACTTAAAGCTTACCTGATTTGAATGGCGTCACGTCGGAATTGTTGCCATCATCGTGACATAACAATGGATGACATCATCAAACCCGATAACATATGAAGCCACAATGACATCATTGTGAGATCAATGTTAGATAAATCAAAGTTAAAGTTTAACACACAAAATCAATGGATTCCAAATGCTAAATAAATGGAAAATAAATGACATCTTCGGAAAATAGGCAATTTTAGTTCTTTCTGGAACTGCTTGTCAATATCATTGGTTCGCTAATAACAAACAATATACTATACATGTATATTTAAATTTCATTCAAATTGAGTAATACAATATTTACACTATATATTGCTTTAAGCATGTGAACAGCTTTAAATATAACTAATACTAATTCTATATCGATTATTTTCAATAAACTTGATTTCCTCAATGATGATGATATAAGTGAATTTTGAATTTTGTTTATGCGAGTTATCGTGCTGACGAACAGACTGATAGCAAATCTAATTCATATGCCATTCGGTTTTGCAATGGAAAAATATCAAAAATTGGTTGTTTTTTTGTTAAGAAAAATAATATTTCTAAAGAAAAATTTGAATTAATAATTTATAAAATCTCAATTCATTTTCTTTTACATGTAATTTTTATTTATGATCAAGTAAGAAGAGATTAATTAAAAATTTACCATTATGAATTGCTCCTCCATATTAATAGGACGAACTCTTTCGAAACTATTGGCAATGTAAGTAAGCAAGAAAACACCTAAAAATAAAATAAATACGCAAATAAGTTGATTGTGAAAGATATTTAATTAACGTTAAAAAATTATCATACTTCCGAAACGATAGATAAAACACAAAACTGTGGCAGCGAGAACGAACCCTGTGTGCCAAACATGATGATCATTTATTAACACCATACCGAGAAACAGGAATATAATTGTATCACATATAGCACTGAAATTAGAGTTTCGATTGAGAATTCAATAAATTTTAATAATTTTTTAATCTAGTTTCTTACCTCAACATTTTGCTGAAGTACTTTACTGTTATGGAAGACTTTTCTGATATATTACGCCTTGCATACTGGGCTTGTACAATTCCACACGCTATTATGCTGAAATATATATATATATATATGTATATTATTTTTATTCGCGTATTATTAAATTTGATTGCATAGTCATAATTTTAGAAAATATTAATTTCATAACAATTATAACAATTCACGTTATCAAATAAACGTGAACTGCCATGATTAAACATTATTTCTTGATAATTTACCTCAATAATTTAATAATTATTAAGTTTTATAAATTCATTTTTTTGATTGAGAACTAATTTTGTATTAATTAAATAGCACATTACAACAAATTTATCGCGTATAATATGGTATTTTTTTTATAAGATTTCTCAACTTTGACTAAACCAATTTTCACTTATTGCGATTTAAATGTGATATTGATTGTATAGATTTTACGAAAAATATGTAATTTAGAAACAATTTAAACTGATTAAAATAAAAACTTTAAACTCTTAATAAAGTACTGCAGTGCGCTTCTTATTTAAGAGTAAGTTCTTAAAGAAGTTTATACTTTAATATAGTTCATTAAAGTTTTATTAAGTGAATAACAATCATTCATAAATACCTAATTATTCCGGAAAAATGGACCATCTCTGCCAAGAGATATGACAAATAGGCGATTCCTAACATTGCCAACGGTTCTACCACTACAAAATAAGACAGATGAAGAATATGTTGTATACAGAATCTGAAGATTAATACGTGTTCAACAGATTTTTAAAGTAAATTTTTAATTTAAATCATACTTTACCTCTTACACTGGTAGTATATTTAGTTACAATTGCAGTAAGTAATCCCATAAAAATGCCTATAGTCAATGCACCTAAACTGACACATAGGAATGTAGCTATACCTAATCCTATCTAGAAAAGAGACTATTAGCCTCAAATTTGAATCTTTTATATTTAAATGTTTTTCTCCTGGAACAGAAAAAATGTATAAAATACCTGCTCTGCAGTTACTTGATCACTAGTTGATAAGGAAACCATCATCGTATATAATACTACTGTAACAGCATCTATGAAATAAAAATATTACTCAATACAAATAGCATCTATATTCAACAAATTAATAGATTTTTAGAAATATAAAGAAATTTATTATTACCATTCAATAGTGATTCTCCAAAAACGAGAAAATATAAAGATTTATTTACTCCAACTTCTTGAAATATAGCTAATACCTGTAAATATTATGCTATGAAATTAAAGTTTTATTGTATACAGTATTTAGGAATGTAGACCTACTTACAGCAACAGGATCGACTGCTGATATGAGAGCACTGAATATAAGGCACTCGATAGGTCCTAAACGCAAATCATCAAATGCTCCCGCTTTCCATAATCCAAATAATGTTGGGCCTAATTAAAAATATTGAATAGTTATTTATTAAATATATTTAAACAATGATAGAATAATCCAGCTAATAAGACTAATAAATATATGAATTAAACACACTTATTTTGAAATTTTTAAAATTAAGTTAATTTAAAGATAATAAAAAAAGTGATACAGATTTGACTAGAATCAAACTGAAAAACTTTATACGGAAAACAGAATTTATAAATACATTTATAGCTAACTTGTAAGACGATATTTTGTGATAATGATTTGGGGTTGAACCGATTTTCATATATTACGATTTAAATTAAAACTCTGATCCTATAGATTTTAAGAAAATTGCTTAAATTGAAAAATATTCAATTTGAGTTTTAAAAAATAAAGGAAAAAACTCCTTTAAATTCTTTCGCGCTTTAAGAATAACAGAATTCAATAAGACAAGCTTACAAAACTGTCCCAAATCAAACATGTTTTATTTCTTCTCAATTTTTTACTTTATTTACTTGTATCTGTACACTGAGCCTGACTATTAGTTGTGTTCTATGTTATTGTTTTGTAATATAACTCTTTTTATTTGCATCATTGTTTGATTCGATTTTGGATTCTTTTTTGTTGATAGTTTGGTTCATTCCTATATTTTTTTATCTTGATAATAATACGGATGCATAAAAAAATTTCTACTTTTAACGCTTGATGTTCTAATTGTAATCACCTAGTACTACAACCAGTCAGTACATAATATCTGCTTTCATCAAGTAAACTGAACAATCTTATGATGTATTATATGTGAAAAGTAATATAAATAATAAATTCAATAATTATTAGTTTGAAAATAATTTTGATTAAATTCAATATGGTATGGTGATTTTACAGCACTTGTGCATCCAGTGCTTTAGAAATTAAAATTCCATAGATAATTTTTATAACGTTTAAAAACAGCTGATATGATGATTCGAAGATAAAAATCCTTGTAAAACAATTGCATAACAAAAATTCATTAAATGAAAATGTTTATATATTGAAGTTTTTAGAATATTGGAAATTTTAAACCATTCATGTTTAAAATTTTGATCTCCGATTAACAGAGAATGAATGAATGGATGAATAATGTTTACATTGAAAATAATATAAAAACAATATCTTTTCTGTACTAAGCTTTTGGAATTATACCTATTCTGTTCAAGTAATTGATACGCTCATCACTTACAGGATTTTTGCATGAACTAGTTAGTATCAAATATCAATAATGTTCCTAGATGTTGCGTTGAGAATTTCAGATAGTCCGTATAAATCATTAATTTTGTTTCAAATAATCATTCAGAATAAGATTTCAAGATGGTGATAGCTTGTAAAATCAAACTATCATCGTTACCATTCATTATTAAAAGCATCATAATGAGTTTTATTAATCTTATATACAGTACATGGAACTTTAAGTATCCTTCATGTATGGAAAAGTTATAATACCATTCATATATTTAAATGTTTTTCATTAACAAAGAAAATATCTCATAATTATTTATAATTTAATATTTACATTTAATTCAAATCTTAACTTCCCAGAATTATTGCAGTTCTACCGAGATTTCGGATTTGTAGATATCTTTCGATGTACGAAAAGATAATTTCTTATAGTAAATACATTTCTATTAACAATTTTGAACATATGCCTATAAAAACTCATTTCTAATTTATCTAACACTTACCTATCGTAAAACAATTCAGTAAAGTGCCCTATAAACAAAAACAATATAAAGTTATAAAAAAAATAAAATTAGCTAATACAGCAAAATAGAAACAGTGTATGTATTTTCTTACCAGTACAGCATAAAGTAGAACCGTTCCCAGGTTACTAAAAAAGGCACGATCATGAAGAGAATAAGCAGAATCTAAAACTATCCTATGAAGTAAAATCCACAGATGTCATTTAAAACATGAAATATAGTTGGTAAGATTTTAGCTGAGCTGTGGTCTTACTCTTATTGGATGATTGTACTGTAACGTCAGGGGATTTAAAATGCTATTTTCTAAATAACTTTTTTTTTGGAATGAATCTCCAATATAATAGAACTGTCAGTTCTTACATTTAATCAATTGTCGCTAGGGATCGAATGTTTAATTCCGTTACATCTATCTCGAAAACTTCATATTTTCAGCTCATCTTATTTAATAATGTATCATCCGAAGAGAGTGTGACCAAGTTCGGATAAAATCGCACCATATAGATCATTTGATTTTTCAAGTCTCTATGTCTCGAATTCTTTAACGGAAAGATATTTGTTAGAATGATCTAAATTCTAAAAGATGCTTTACAAAAGCATTGCGAGCTATGAAAATGTTTCACTACTCATTTTAATTAATGCTTACATTTCCATTGTGATGTGGGGAACATAAAAATTTCATTTGAAATTTCCTAAATTTACAGTTATACAAAAAAAAGCAGCAACAGTATTTCGAACTTGACAATAGTTTAACGAAAGTATCTACGTAATTCGACTATTCATTTTAAAGCCAATATGCTTCTGATGTCCGGAAAAATAAAACTTTTTTCTGAACTTCCTACAGATTATATAAAAAAAAAAGCCACTTAATGCCTAGCAGGTGAAAAGAGCTTAAAAAAGTTTATAAAAGAATTGTAATTCTACAGCGTCTAGGAACGGTAAGCTGATTTCGAATTTATCAATTTGATAAGAGCTTACTTGTCGAAGAAACTCCACTTTCCATATGGTTCTACTTCATATAGAATAAACTCAACCGATATACGGTTGGATCTAAAACATTTACGTACTACGTTTATTTATGAAAAGTTTTGTTCAAAACTGTAATACCATAACTTACAATTAGAATTTTGCTTTTAAAGTATTTCATAAATATAGCAATCTTTTCATCATAAGTCAAGTTTTATTATGTTATCTAAATCTTTTTTTACGTTTATATTACGATTCATAGAGGAAGAAATAAAATGTGAAATTCAGAACTTTATAATTCGAACTGTTTCATTCTAATTATATTTTTAATTACTGTATTATATTTCCAATATTATAAACAATTTCTATGAGAATTCGATTACAGATATCAATATAAAAATATTTTTTACTTACGGAGGAAGTAAATAAAGGAAGAAAGTATCGGAATTAAACGTTGGAACAACTTCGGATCCTGTAAAACTATTAAATATTTTAATTTAAATAGTTGCCATAATAATTTGTAAAGATGAAAATCGTACTTACTAAACAATTGTTCCGACAGCAGTTCCTAGCATAATCAGCAAGCTAAAATAATAATAATAAAAAATTAATATATCGCAATTTGCGAAATAAATAACAGAATATGTTATTTATTTCTAAGAGATTAAAAAGCATTATTTTCTATAAACGGAATCCACAAAAATGTTAATCTTCTGTTCGTAACTATAGCATCGCTTTGTTTCTGTAAAATTTTAAATCATCAATTCTCAGTTTATTTTAATAATTTCCTTTTCATAAAGTTCTAAACATTTCATTATACAATATTTCATTAAGTTTTGTTAGCCATCTAAAAACATGTGAATAATTTTATTATTTTGAATTTATTTATATTTACTATATAATAGTTAATTACTGCAGACCTATTAGTAAATAATAATAATAACGTTAACTAAATAATAATAATATTAATAACTTTTCCATGTGGCTGGCTAGACACGTGGAAAAGTATAGTACTTTAAGTACTTCACTTTCCACTTACAAGTTAGTGGAAATAATTGTAATATAATTTTCAAAAATTCAAAATTTTTAAAAATTGTATCCTTACTATATTTTGATATGGCTTATAATTAAAATTTTTAAGATTTCTTTTCATAAACTATTCTATTCAGAATCATGTAAACTGAAGTTATTATGAAAAAGATCAGATAGTAATTTCACAGTCAATTTTTTCTTCGAAAAATTAGATTAAAATTCTGATTTGAAAATTGTTTTATAATAGAAAAAATATTGCGTGAAGTTTATTATATTAAATTATAATTGGTCTAACAAACTTCGACAGATGGCACCACGTGAAAGAGACATTATTTAAAGATACGAAACAATTATTATTAACTGAAAAAATCCCATTATTGTTTCAGAAGATAAATTATTAATACTGTAACGACTAAATAAGATTTCCTGATTGCAATTTCAGTTTATTTAATTATATAAAAATGAAATGCCTTTCTACAGGTTCCACAAAGCGTTTATAAAGTAATAAATTGATTTTGTTGCGACATTGTAATGATAATATTAATCTGCTAAGGTCACAATTTATTTCTCAATGTCCATATCATTAATTTTTCGCAAACTGGATGCAGTTCTGCACAATTTTTATTGAAAAAAAAACTTGTTTTTTAAGCATCATCAGCTTTTAAAAAGTGAAAAATTTGATGATGCTGTTAGATTACAACATAAAACTGAATTTATGTTGTAATCTAATTACAACGTAAATTCAGTTATGTTGTAATTAGATTACAACATAAAACTGAATTTTAAAATTCGAGAAAATATGAAATTTTTGAAATATAGATATTTATAGTAAAGAAGCTTTATCTTAACCTAAATTTTTAGAGTGCGTATGTTTTCGAGGATATCGAGCGCACTGATGCTGAAAAACCATTTGAAAACTAGAAATGGTGAAAAAAGTTCGATCTTTGCTAGGTATTCTTGATTTCTAATGTTAAAAGAATGAAAAAAAAAAAAACTCCTGATAGCGTGACAGTTTTAATCAATGTGACAAATCTGCATCTTTACTATATAACTTTCTTCATATCATATATTTATTCATTTTGTTCTAGATAATATTTTTCTAGTTACCAAATTAAATGAATTATTTCGTACATTTAATAGAGTATCGTTTAAAACCTTTTCACTCTGATTTCAAAAAATTTTACTAATTTTTGTCCAATTTAAAATCCATAACGACAAACTATCTAGTACGTATATAGGGGTTTAATTTTTAAAATCATTTTCAAGATCTTTTAAATCTGCATCCCAAAAACGGTTTCGATTTTTATATCTTCAATATTTCTTCAAAACTATGGACTTCAGAAGTTTAAAAATAGAAAATGAATTTCAGATTTGTTTATAGATAAATACTAAAATTTTGTACTAGAAATATCGATAAATGCAGAATATTTTAGCTAATATCAAATATAGGAAAATTTATATATGTATGTTGTTTCTACATTTTCTGATATATTTATATAATACCATAATGTCATGCAACACATTTCTGTAATATATTTTAAATTTAATACATAAATAAATCAGCATTAAAAGATAATATACAATCAATTTTGTTTGCATGGATTCTGAATCCTTTAATTAATATCAGTTTATTTATATTGTATATTCAGTCTAAAATATTATAAGAGAAGTACTGTATATTTAAATGTGCTGTATTTATTTTACTGAAAATAATTTCTCAATAAATAGCAGTAAGATATCAATAAATCTTATGTTATAATTAGATCCTTATATAATAAATTTCACAGTATCTATACCAGGGATCAGCAATCTTTTTGTTACTAACCAGGTAAGGGCGCAATAAAAATTTTAAAAACCATCGAGAGCGCATAGTTTAATTTTTGAAAAAAAAATCAAATAACTAAAATGTCTTGAAATATGTATATTTATACAAACTAAAGATTACACATGTATGTAATAACTAAAAAATCAAAATTAAACGTACATACATAAAATAACACAAAATAAAATTAAATAAAATTACAAGTAATTGTTATTATGTGCATGAACTTAATGCGAAACTTATATGTATGCATAATGAAATGAGTATCCATAAATTTCGCATACGCATATATATAAACAATATATGAAATGCGAACGCATTTCAGATGCATTCTATTGTGGACGCATCTGAAATGCACTGGGGGCGCCGCGTTGCCGACCCCTGATCTATATGATACAACAGTACAAACTTCTTAATTAAAAATATATACTATATTTATTTTAAAATTGTGTTTCCTTCAAAATAATCACCTTTAGACTCTGTATAACATTTCTACCGTTGAAGGAATTTGTTTATAGCAACGTTTGTTGCTATTTGTATCAATATCTCTTAGAGCTTTGACTGAAGCTTGTTCAGCTTTATCGAATTTGTAAAACGTTTTTCACTGATGGTTTTTCAATTCTAAATCAAATAAAAACGAGTCACATAGTGCCAATCCGGGAAATAAGATGAATGCAGAACGAATGTCTTGTTTTGCCAAGAATGATTTAACAAATCGCTATGACAGATTAAGTACACTTTGAAAAACTTTCTAAAATAATCTTTTAAAATATCAATAATGCGTTATTGTAGAGCAGAAGTACAAGTCGAAAAGACTAGCAATTGTTGCCAGATGTCTTTTTTTTTTTTAACAATATTCGTTAAAATATTTTTAAAAATTTAATTTAACTATATATATTTTTCAAACATATAAGTTCCAAAAATTATTGATTGAATCTTGTGTATTAAATTATATCGTTAATTATAAATAAATAAATAAACAGAATTGCATCAGGATATTTGAAATTAAAGCTAAATTCTTTACATTATCGATGAATAGAAACTTTTTAAACTTTTATGTGTTTATTTTCTATATCATCGATATGGATTATTGTTATTTTATAAATAAAATTACTCTGTATTTTCATGAAATTAAACTTTATACTTGGAAGTCTGCATTTTAAATAAAAATCATTTAAACTGTAAATATAAAATTTGACTGTAGGGGATTCCATGTTTTAAACGCGTCAATCAAAGTGATACGTTTCATTGTGACATACTTCATTTCTTTCCGAAAAATATTTGTTCACAAATATAAATCCAAATATAGAATGTAAAATGGTATAAGCACTTGTAACAGGAATGCTAGTAAGAACTCTAATAAGATGAATTATGCATTAAATTTCCTAATAGGTAATCAAAGAAAGAATTGTAATATAATTTGAAAAAACATATCAGAGATAGAATAATTCCTTATTTTATATGAAATAATTTAAAAGAGACTGCTACAAAATTTAAATAATAATTGTAAATAAAAAAAATGAGGGGATAATACAGGAAAGAATTTTGATTCAAAGCGATGTTCTGAATCAACCAACAATGTATGGAATCAACTGGTTATTTTCATAAGGCAATGGAAGAAATTAGTTCAAATATATTTAAAATATATTTTAAAATTTTAATACATCTCAGATTTTTTTAATACATATCATTAATTGGTTCTCCAAAAAGTTTGAATTTATAATAATATCAGCGAGGAGCAAATATTATAATTTAATGAGGGAAATGTTTTCAGTTAATTTATAATCATTGGATTTCAATTAAGAAACGATTAATTAAATTTTCTATTAAAATCTGTGTATTCTGGCTAAAAATGGCAGCAAGATAGTTATAAACATTTTTTTTATTATTATTAAATTACAGTATAGTATTTAAATATTTGTTTTTTAGTGTTGAATGTCGTGTTAAATTGAACTAATTACTGTATACTATATTCTGAAAATTTCAACTTTGTATCTGATATCAATTTACTAAATATTTCTTGAATAAGTGGCACAAAATAAAAATAGCAAATACTTTTTAAAGAAGATCAAAAATTAAATTATATAATACTCACCATGATTCGGGAATTATCGAAGAAAGAAAATCAGCGTGATGAAAACCTAATAAATATTGTGAAAAGTAAATAAAAATCCAAAATTCGAATTTGAATTAATGATTGCGAATATTTTACCTATTTTACACATTCCCGCAATGATGACAAATGTAGTGTAGATGAAAGGATCTTCTACGTAATCCCATCTCCATGTTGCAACGTGAATACCTCCACCATGATTATGTTTTTCATTTTTGTTTTGATCCACTTGGACCTGAGCTGTGAATGTGGTAGTTTCATTTGATGATTTTTTTTGTGCTCGAATTCTTTCTGAAGACAAAAGAAAATCGAAATAAATTTTCTGAATATTTACTGTAAAACAACTCTTTTAAATGTTCACTTTTATTAAAAACGAATTGAAACTCTAGTTTACGTTCGATAAAATTATAAATTTTAATTAAAGACTGCTAAGTATAATTCTATTATCTCGTTAACGGAGTTATTTTAATATTTATTAACTAATTTAATGAAGTTAGAATTTTAATAGAAAAATAACTAAGGAATAAAATTAATTTAATATGTAAAATTATTTATATTTATTAAATTAAGTTGAAAATAATTAAACTTGCCATAATGTCAAATTGGGAGAGAAAATTTATAATGTTTTAAGTTTAAAATTGCTTAAATTGTGAGTGGAATGATAATAAGTATTACTAGTTTTATTTCCCATTAATTTTTACAATGAATTAGTAAAATAATCATTCTTTACTAAGTAGATCATTTGCCAGCTGAACACATGAAAAATATTTGTTTTCCATATAGAGAATTCCGAAACTCACGCTTCCTGAGTTTTCAGGGAAACTCAATCCTTATTCTTCATTATACTGTTTGAATTTCTGTAGATGTGGACAATTCGTACTGGGTTTGCAATAGCTTTTCATTTAATACTACTGAATGAAAACAGCTTAAAACACTCACAAAGAATGAAGTTTAACAGATAAGACTAATTTCATAAATTGTATTGTCACAATAGCATACAAAATTCTTAAATCCATGATTCTCAGAATTATGGATATATCCATGGATATCCAAGATATATGGATATATATGGATTCTCAGAATTATAGATATATCCATGAATATCCAAGATATATGGATATATATGGATATAATGGAGAATGGATATATAATAATGGATATAATTCTGAGAATCATGAAGAATCAATTCGAATAAATATATACTATTTGTTTAGTTTTGCTAATTTTTAGCCTACTTTTCGAAGAAAAATGTGGGTTATAAAATCATCATCATGTTTATCTGTTGTCTGTCACTATGTCCTTACTAATAACTTTTGAACTAATTAATAGATTTTAATAAAATTTGGTTTTTATATTCTGGCATTAAAGCTCATCTCGACATTGCGTCGTTTAATCCTATAACATCGTTTAATTTTATAATATTGCATTTGATTTTTATCAAAATTTTATATTATTTACAATAGATGGCGCTTAGTTTAAGTAGTGCAGGAGTAATATATTGTTTACCTGCATTTGTTTCTACAGCATTTAAAAAAAATATATATATACTATATTTATTTATTACGTTAGTATTTATATAAATTAATTGTATTTAAATATTAGGCAAGCAGCATTTTTGGGTATGGAAATTAGTATATGAAAATAATTATACTATATAATTAGTACAATATTAATGCAATATTAGTACAATATTGACAATAAAGCTATCAAAATATTTAATAGATTTTTATGACATTCAACATATACAATTGAAGATGAATTTGATGGCATATATTTTACTTTCTTAACTTTCATTATTCGAAAATAAAAGACATATTCAGAAAATAGGCGATTTTAAAATTTTTCAGAACTGCTTGCTTAATTGATGAATCCAATAAAATAATGTAAGTAATTAAAACACTTCAATACTGTGTGATGTCAAACATGAAATTTATTGCATTCTGTAGATAAGCAATAAAATTAAATATAAATATAATAGGCGGAGTATAGTTTGAAGCTTCTTAGTATCTTCAAATAACTTTCCCTTGGTTGCATCTCTATATTCTTCTTTAATTGGTATATAATTGCTGCGGCTATGTGTAAGTTTTCTGGATTGCGAATCGATAGCCGAACTTTGTGGTGAGCGAGTAAGTGGCCCACGATTCAAGACAGAAAGAATGGAAATAACTACTGATTTTAGAATTCTAAATACAGGTAAAATGCATTTATTAGTAAGCCTTTATGGATCATGCATCATCCAAGGAAATCGACACCGTGAATGTTTATGTGCGTGGTGGAAGTCACATACTTGGAGAGAGAGAGATTATTCCTTTAAATGTCTTCTTCGAGAGGATAGATATTAGCTTTGTTCTGCTTTGCAGCCTTGGCAGAGTCTGGATCATACTTCCGGCAGAGTGGGCCAGAGATCTGTAGCTTGTCGTTCTCGGCCTCCTTCTCTTTTTCTGTCTTTGTCGTTGCCATTTCTGCCGTTCGTTATTCCTCTTCTCTCCTCCGCTCGCTGACTCAACTTTTCGTTCAATTTGTATTTCTTCCAACGTTATTGACATTAAGTTGCGGATGTTAACTTCCATTCCCACGGATTTTAATCGATGATTATATCGATTTCCTTGAGTTTAGATTATAGCATTTTTAGTTATTTTTACTATTTAATCTACATAACATCTTAATTCTATATCAGTTTTGAAATACATCGTTATATTTTCGCGATTGTATGTTTAAAATAAATTCATCAGTTAGTAAAAATAAATATATATATAAACGTAATAATTAACTTATATGATATTAATTTATAAACAATAATAATTGATAAATAAGCTCAGAAGGGAAACGTCAAATGCATACGAAAAGGAGTTCCAGAATGGAATCTAGGATCTGACATACAAATACCATATGTGTTTTGATATATCTCATAGATCTATGTTGAAAATAAGTGAAGTGAATAAGTGAAATATGATTTTTTTTTATTATTTAAATGAAGCTATTGAAGAGATGTAATTTGTTTACATACTACAATATATTAAGTAACAAATATATTTTGTAAGATATAAAATTTTTAAATGATACAAATATTATGAAAGCAAAATAAATAAATTAAAAATATATGTGTTAATATAATAATCAATCCTTTATTCTTTATATTAATATGTAGGCCTATTTTAGAATGGGATATATATTTGTTTAATTAAAACGAAATAGTAATACAGTAGGCCTAAATAATATTTACATAATAATAATAATAATAATAATAATAATGAAACCGGTTTTAATTATAACAGATAACTTCAAAAGTGAAACCATTGCAAAAGTAAACGAAGTTAGAGAAGAAATAAAATAAAAGCCAACGAAAACGTTAATGGTAGAAATGATAAAAAAAATACTATTTAAAGCTAATAGGAGATTCCAGGAGGAAGTAAAACTATTACAAATTCGGAAGTGGCAAGTTCAAAATTGTTTCACTTTTCAGTATAATTATAGTACTGTACAAGCAAAAGTTTTTATGTTGGAATATTTTACACAATTTAAAACTCTTAATATCCGATTTTATTTATTTCCAAAATTCTTTTTACAAGTTAAACTTAACATGCTGTTCATTTTAAATTAGTATCATTTTGACATCTCATAAAAATTTAAATTTTTTTCTGAGTCATATATACTTTGCTACAGCAATAATAAGAAAAACAGGAATCGTATTCGTAGCAATGCAAAGTTTATTTAATGAAATTAATTTTTTCATTAAGAGAGAATTTAGTATATTATTTTAAAAATATTTTATGAATTTAGTATATTATTGAGTTAAGCGTTCATTTTACTATTAATTCTTATTCCTTTATTAGGAAAATGGATATCAGTCTAAATAAACTATGATTCTTGCAGAACTAATATCAACGCATTTTCTTCATAATTTAAATAAACAATATGAAAAGAATGAAACATATTACAATTAGAAGAATATATAAAACTTATGATTTTATAAATAACATTCTAAAGGATACTTAAAATAATTTGTGGAGATTTAATAAATCGTAATAAACTCTATTAAAATTAAAACTTATACAACATTATCCATAGAGATGAATTCTTAATTCATTAATTTCTTTCATTGTTCAAGAGTAGGAGACAATTATTAAAATTATTGTCTTTGTATTATTCAATAGTTTATTGAGTTTTTTTTTTATATTAGTATTAAAAATCAATTAAAAAATATATTATTTAATAATATTGTACAAGAATTATTTTTATAATAAAAAAATAATTTTATTCAAATAAGATAATAATAAATGAGAATTTTTTCTTTATTAATCAGTTAAATATACGTGATTAGGAATACTAAAGATATAGAATACAAAAATAAATCTTTATTCTTCAAAATAAATCATTTTTTGATAGTGAGCTGAAATAATTTCATACATGCTCTATCTCTTTTCTTTCTACTCTATGTTTGCAATATAGACCATTAATGACTGTTATCGAAAGATGGAGAGAAGCCATACTTCATGATATTTTCTGCCAGAGAAAAATTTGTCACGATATCGATAGAACTGTATGCTGAACCACAACTGTTATCTATAATAAAACAATAAGATAAGATAATATATTATAAATAAGGAAAGACAATAAAACACTTACATATCAGGAAAAACGTCAAAATATCCTGTTGAAAAATTTAATCCTTATCTACAAAACGATAAGGAATAGCAAATTTTGAATATTTTGTTTTCAAATGATGATTTAAAAATTCAACTGCAAACTTTACCAATTGCATTCATATCGAAATCTATCGATAAAAATTGAAATATGGTATTGCACTAAACAATGCATTTCTTCTAATAAAAGAAACTCGTTAATCTGAAAGTCTAATCGTCTTGAATATTTTTATGAATAGCTATTAACATGAAAAGAAACGTGAAATATTCGAGAAGTATGTAATATAAATTTAAAATGCGTATTTTAAAAACTATTAGATTATCTTAAAATATAACAAAGTACTATATATGTATATTTACTTTCGTAAAAATAAATTATTTATGACGGAATGCATATACCACAAAACGAAATGTGTTCTGCGGCTATATTTTAAATGAATGACAAACCAGAACATATATTTTATCTATCTAATCGACTAAATTTTAGCCATTTCATAAAAACCCTAATTCAGAAATATTTATTGACGATATTCAGTTAACTTCTAGTTAATTGGAACGATGAGTCGATAACCACAATTTTAAAATGTTATCAACAAGCAATATTGATAAATTACTATAGAGTTGATAATTTATTGACATGCAGTATATTGATTATCTGCCATATTTTCAATATATTAATAGAAAGTATCAGATTTAATTTTTGATATATGAAAGTTCTCTTCTTCCTCTATCTTTGAATTGGATCCTTTTAGTTATCTCGATTACATAAAAATTATTTTATTTAAATGACACATATTATATTTTAAACAATAGGAAATTAATTACAAAGCTAAAATTAGATTTAGAATTTTTTTTAAGAAGCAATTTTCACAAGCATTCAAATATAATCAATCAGAAAAGCTTTAATTGATTTATATCACCTTTCGTTCTTCAGTGGATCCATTAATATGGTTTATTTTAAGTATCAATAATACAATATTCTAACCAATTTTCATCCAGCTTAAACTAAATTTCCTTTGCACAGTGCATCAAAAATAAAATTATAACAAATGCATTAGAACATTCATAAATTCGGAATTAATAATCAAATATAATGATTGAATAAACTTTTGAACAGTAAGATAATTTAATTAATTCCATGCAGTATAAACTGTAAATTATACCAAAATCGGCCGGATTGGCCGCGTGAAAACGCTTAGGTTTTTCAACTGTAGGACCCGGTTCGAGTCTTGGGTCCGGACCTAACCCGTCGATCCCCATCCTCCACAATCCGGCTGACCCTTTCTTTAACTTGTCGGAACCCAACTTTGTAAAATTTTTCTAGACCTCATGGATAACATAAGATCCTCTCGGTCAAAATTGCCCAGCGATTAGGGCGTTTTGGGTCCTAATGAAAATACATGTTTAATCCTTCAGACTTTTGTTCAAATTTGGATGTTGCTAGATTCTCTTTTTGTCAACAGATGCATCAACGCTACTCTCCATTCTGTAAGAATACTAAGTAACGGAGCGAAACAAGCTTTCCACAGGCTGTCCACCTCTGCGGAGAAGTTCAGTCGGATTGTGGAGGACGGAGTTCGACGGGCAGGACCGGGACCCTATGATAAACATTTTCAAGGGGTGGGACTCGAGACTCGAATCCGGGTCCTCCAAGAGTGGAAAGCCGAACCCGGGTCCTCCAAGAGTGGATTTTCGCATGGCCAATTCTGCCGACTGTTGCTAGGTTTTTCCCGACCTTAGAAGAATCTACGATGATATCACGTTTGGAATCCCATGATTCAGCCTAGAATAAAAATTTTGGGCTGAATCATCGGATTCCAAACATAATGTCATCGTATACGAAAGCTCGTCGTTAAAAAAATCATTTTAATTACAGGATCCCAAAGATGACACCAGGATTTATGGTACATGACGTCATGATGATGTCAGTTAATCTAGTTAATATTATCATAAATTTTATTTTATTAAGTTTTAATTTTGGAATTGTTTGACTTGTTGGTATGATGTTTTTCATTTATCAACAGATGACTCCATTTTCCACTTAGTACTCAGTAATAGTAGTAAGTGGCGGGCGAAATAAGCCCTTCCACAGGGTGC
>WUQG02097920.1:0-25967 GCA_011317285.2 Androctonus mauritanicus | reverse complement strand
TATCTCTCGGAGGTAACTCTAACCTGAAACCGTTTCATGCAATGGAGTAACCCTACGGAAGCTCTTATTTATTCTTCAATAGAATAATATAGTAGACTCTATCTTACCCGGTCTCGCTTTAACTGACCATATTTTCGTCCAGCTATCAGTAAAAAGAAAAACGAAATAAAAAAAAGAATAGCTCATTTGGAAGGGGAAAAAATGTTTGAAACTGCTATAAGATATATCGAATAGAAAGATAATTTATCTTTCATTGGCATAATTCTTATAAAAAATGGTGTGATTTTGCTTAAAAAACTAATTTAAATCAAAAAGACAAATTAAGGTTATTGATTTGGTTTAATAAAGCTTTATATATATATTAAATTTACAATTTATAAATGATATTTTGCATATATTTTTGGATTAACCGATCATTTGTTAATCCGGCCTAAAAGGACCAGTTCCATAGGAGCCAGATGAGAGAGAGTCTACTGCAAGTAGATAGCCAACTACAGCTTCTATGTAGAGAGATTATCTAGGAAGTCAATGTCTAGGATGCTGCTTTGTCATCTGATTCGATTTGTGATTCTGAATAATATCATTTTTCAGTTGTAAATAATTTGAATTATATTACATAAATATATATTCTCCTAATTTTCTTATTTTTCTGTATATGCAGTATGTAACTACAAAATAATTTTACCAAAATTAGCATTTATATATATATATGCAGCGTGTGTTCCTAAAAATTCTGGTCAAATTTAAATCACAGATGCTACTCATCAAAACAAAGCAAAAAATCCATATAAACATCGATCCAGAAATGTTTTTTCTTTTCGAGATAACATAAGATGTAAAAGCATAAGTCATATAACACCGCAAAAGAAACAATATTATTGATTATTTCCAGCCATTCACAAATTGTCCCAGTAACTTGCACAGGTTAATAATGTATAGTTCGTTTTGTTATAGTTGATTGCAAATCACAATTTATTACAGTCATCATGAGACTAATAGGCCTATTAAATTGTATGCTTTGATACTTTGTGTTATCTCTAAAAGGAAACATTACCAAATCCATGTTTATATAGATTTTTTTGCTTTGTTTTGATGAATATCATTTGCGATTTAAATTTGATCAGACCTTTTAGGAACATTCTGTATATATGTATATATATAAAATGGATAAAATATATTTTAATAATAAGTCTTAATAATAATGCTGTAACGATTTTTGAAGGTTTTAATCACTTCTCGAAGGATAATTTATTATGTATAGATTATTTATGCTAATTTTCTATAATTATTATCTTTATACAAGAAAATTTATTGAGAGATCGTTCAAAGAACTTTACTCTTCAAGAATTCTATTATCATCTTTAATGAATTACTGTATTTGTTTACAATTGAGTATCGCTTATGAAGGATATGTTTTACTGAATTTATCCAATACAAAGATCTCTTTTGAGTTATTTTCAAGAACATTTTTCAAAAAAACTATTGTTTTTACTGGATTTTTTTTTTCACTTGTTAAGTGATCATTGTAAAAGTTTTCAGATTCTTCTCTACAGTTACTTTTCTTATCTATTTTTCTCATTGCAAGAATACATTCTGATAATGACTCTTTCCTAAATTTTGATTTTATGCCGCTTTTTAACAGAACTCTTTACTACACATTCCATTTCGGTTAAAGTCCTTACAAATTCAGAAAATAACACAAATGCTAGATACATTCTTAAATATTTAAAGGTTTTTCTATAATTTTAGCATATATATTCGGTTAATGTAAAGAATAATCTTCTACTGAAACTAAAATTTTCCTTTATAGAAAAAATTTCTTTTACAAAACTAAACTTTGAATTATTTCATGTATGCACATAAATTGAATAAATAAATTTAAGCTGAAAGATATGACTGCTGGTTCCTTCGTTTCTAAAAAATACGTAGTAGCCTACACGATTTTAACAAAAAAATTATTATAATAATTATTTAACATTATTAAGAAACGGAACCGATTGTTAATGACATTATCAATTAATTTCATTCCTTGTAGAATGAATATTTCTTCAATATATCTGAAATTTTTTTTATATATTTTCCTCGAACATTTTTCACTTTCATATAATTTTCTTGATCTTTTCATATCTCTACGAATCCAATACTGAATCACTCTTAATTTTTATTGACTCTTTCTTCTTATAATATGTTTAAAATTAATTATTTTTAAGTTATCAGAATTGATATTATGTATAAAACTACTGAGTATAAATTAATTTTATTTTATGCATAATTAATTTTAGCTTAATGTTTTTTTTTTTTTATAATTAAAATGAGTAATAACTGTTATGAAATTTTTATAAAATATAAGTGAATTCTTAACAATATTTCTTTACAGCAATAAAATATTAATCAGAAAAATATTGATAAATTAAATACCGTGATAATCATTTATCGTAATAAATTTCGTCTCACTTCAGCTATCTAAAAATTTATTTCGATATAATTTGACTCTTTTATTGACGTGAATTTCGATGGTCTGGTCATACAGCTAGAGAAATAAGGCTATATTTTGATGAAATAATTAAGAACAAAAGCTAATATAATCGAAAACTGATACAATTTTTGAATTTAATAATAGTATAAAAATTGAATAGTTTAGAATAGTTAAAAAGAAGTTTAAACTATAATATAATAACTTTAACTAAATTTTAAAGCAATTTATAGTAATATACAGTATGAATAAAATATTATTGAAGAAAAAGTTAAGTACAGTAATACCCCGACTTACGTAAATTCGGAGATACGTAACTTCTCATCCTTTCCCTCGCCCACTTGGGTTTGTTTCACAATTATATAGTGCATATACATATGTATATGCACTATGTAATTGTGCATATACATATGTATATGCACTATGTAATTGTACATATACATATCAACTCTCTTTCAACAGATCATATACATATACATATCCTGCATATACATATCAAGACTCTTTATTAACAAATCAACACATGAAATGTGTTGATTTGGTCTGATCATCTGTTGATTTGTTGATTAAGAGTCTTTAATTACAATTATATATTATAAACTTTTTATAATTTGTTGTTTTCTTGATACTAAAGAACCGGTTAAGAACCTAATACATATGTATCCGAAATTAGATTCAGGAATCTGTAGGTATTCCGACTTATGTTAATCTTCCCAATCTTACCTACTACATAATTTCGGAGTATTACTGTAAAATACGGAGTTACGTGTACTGTAAGATATAAAGTTAAAAATGGCTTATAACTTTACATCTTATTTACATATTTTTTTCGAAAATATAAAATAAATTTAATCAAGTAACTTATGATGATTAAATTGTCGCATGTTGTAAATTTTAAAAATTATGCAATCCTTCTAAAATAATTTTGTTTTGTGTTATATCTTAAATCTTTAAAAAGTATAATAAAGCAAAATATTTCCAAAAATTTATCTTTTTTAAAAATTCCATTTAGAATGATTACAGATATTTATAGAAATTTCAAATATTTACTTTTTTTTTAATACATTATTAACCACAATAAGAGATGGACGATATCACAGACACAAAATATGCTCATGGTATTAAAATGAGTTTGATTTAAAGAAATAAAAATTTAAAAAATATATATTTAAATGTTTTCTACATATTTTAAAAGAAAAAGTTAATTAAATAATATAGTAGAGCATCGATTATCCGAACTAACTGAGAATAACATGATTCGGATAGTCGGACATACACGAGAATCCAATTAATACAAAAACAAATGTAATTAGGCATACAATTATTTTACAAAATGTTTAAAATATGAAAATTGATTATAAAAAATAAATAATTTACGAAATGATTTGATAAATAATAATTAAAACATCCACCCAATTGCTAAAGCCAGCATCTGATTTGCAACTCCTGTAATGGCAAATTAAGGCTGTTTCTATGCTATACCACATATAACATCGAATAAATAACCGTAAACAAATGCATTAAGCGGCACAAGTACATACTTCAGCATTAACAACCAATGCATTAAAAGGAGATCTAATTTTTTTTTTTTTTTTTTTTTTTGCGGATGATTGATATTCGGATAATCCATGCTTTACTGCATATAGATAAATTTAGAAGAGAATATTATTTTATTATAATTAACATAAAAATATGCATATATTTTAAATATTCCAATATATTTACATATTTTATACTAATAAAATAAAAAAATAATAAACAAATATTTAATAGGAAATTTTTTTTTATTATTATTAAAATTAACTTTTTAGTTATTTTTGCTTATCTGGACGAGTTTGAAAATTTATAAACTATTTAATTCTTCTAAAAACAGATATATAAAAGAGTTTTAAATTATCTTAGAATTTAAAAGATTATATTAATCTTTTCAAACTAATAATTTACGACGTTTTGTAAAATAATTTTAAATTTTAATTATTTTATTTGAGACTATTAAAAATAATAATTTATGAATTTCTCAATTTTTTTTTTTTTTTATTTTGTCTGATTTTAGTAGAGAAATTCCATTAGCGATTTATTAAAAAAAAAAAAATTCTTATTAGAATAAAGATTTTTTTTTAAACAAAAGCTTTATCTGTTTGAACGAGTTTTCAAATACGAACTTTGAAAAACTATTTTTTTTTTTTTTTTTTTTTTAATAACGTATGATATTAAAAAAAATCGACATTTCATGCTATTCCTGATCATACAAGATATCACAGAAATAAAAGTTATATTAATAATAAATAGAAAGAAATTTTAATAAATAAAAAGCATAGAAACTGGATTGAGATATAAGTTGATTTTTCTGTTTTTTCTTTTTTTTTTTCTTTAAGAAACTGAATATGACCCATTAAAGAATTAAAATACATTTGGTTAGATAAGAGATTCAATTAAGAGTTCTTCTATTTGTTCAAAAGTAAAACACAGCCCGCATCAAAAATATAATTTTCTTTCGATAATTTAGAGTAAGAGAAACAAGAAATTCAGTTAAGAAAAGTTGAAACAAAAACAAACAAATTTTATTAAATTATTATTAGAAGAAAAAATTTCTTCGAGTTATACGATAAAATATAAATTTCATAAATCCTTTTTTTTTATTTTAATTATAATTTTATCAATAATAAATATATATATATATTTTTCTATGTTATGCAAGAAATAACAATATGCTAGAAACGATCTGAGCTTTCTATATATCGGAAAGAAAACTGTTGTTTTGTTTAAATTTTACTTGTTCTTTATGATATCAGTCAAGGATCAAATTGTCAGAAAGTTTTATTTATTGATGAATTTTCACAGCCATTGAAATGTCAAAATAGTAATCTCACACCATAAATCAGGTCCAACGTAATAACTTTCTTATCGTTCTAGATAAGAAAGGACGAAGTCATAAAAACCACTAACTCAACAAAACGAATACAGTATTTGTACAAACACTTTTAATTTAAAGAAACGTGTTTAATTTCATTAAATGTAATAAAACAAAGAAAATTAAACTACCTTCAACGGGCAATTAAAAAAGTATATAATTAAAATAATGGAAATAGTTTTTGCTATAATTTTAATCTAAAACTAATTAAAATAATGTCAATTTTCAGTAACAGAAAGTAATTTAAAAACTAAATTCATTTTGAAATTCTTATTTAAACATTTTCAATTTTTATTGGACAAATTTATGTTAATCATTTTCACTTGTTCATCAGTTCGATTAGGTTAGTTTAGGTTATGTCGCCATATCTCACATTGTATCTGGCGGTGGCCACTTATAGAGCCCATCACAGGCTGGTCAACACACCATGATAGGGTCAACCCGATGATTGAAGGATGGGTTCAACGGGCCCGGACACCTCTTGAAAAATTGGAGATGTGGGACCCGGATTTGAGCCCGGATCCTCCAGGATGGTAAGCTACAGCTTTACCAAGCGGTCATCTGGCCGATTTCGTCAGTTCGAATCTCGAGGGGAATACTTATAAATTATTTATATACAGTACTATATTATTTACGAGGTTATCAATGGTTCTAATGTCATATGATGTTTTTGATCTTGCCAAAACTAAACAAATTAATTATAACACAAAATTTAATAAATTTTCTAAAATTTTAGCCCAGAATATTCTCTTTATCTGAATTATGGATATTTTATGACTAATTCATTAAACTTGGTTAAGCAACAGTAAACACAATTTAAATAATAGATTAAAAAATGGCGTCATAGATATGGTTATTATTAAGTAACGACATTTTTTTTTATAAAATACTAGAAATATCATTAATTAATTTATCTACAACAATATATCTACTATGCTGTTAAATTATACAATTTTAAAGCTATTAGAATTATTAGATTACAGGCAATTAATTTAGTTTTCGATACTTGACTTATTTTTTTCTTTAGAAATATTTGTAATTTTATAAGAAGTATTCTATGTATAGAGCATATTAAATTATACAATACCTATATTTAAATATCACGTAATGATAATACTTGTACTATGCTATGTTCTATTTATTAATTTTTATGAATATTTTGATTGAAGGGTGATGTAATTTATTATATCTGATTTTTTGTACTCATTTTCAGGTATAATAAAATAAATAACGAATTTAATTTTATATTAAAATAATAATTCAGTTTATTATTAATACAATAAAACAGTTTTTAAGTTTACTTATTGTATAAGTTGTCTTTATTATAAGAAATTCTTTAGCCCAAAATCTTGCTCAGCAACTTATAATGTTTCGAAACTTGTAACTACTATAACACAATAGATTCTCTGTTACGTAAGTTTTATGTAATCCTATTTGCTAACTAAAAGGATTACAATATAAAGTTTGATAAGGATTATTGCTTAATAATTTTAATTAATTCTTACAGACGTAATGAGATAATATTCGTACGAAGGAAATTT
Source organism: Androctonus mauritanicus (assembly GCA_011317285.2). Lineage (NCBI taxonomy): Eukaryota > Metazoa > Arthropoda > Arachnida > Scorpiones > Buthidae > Androctonus > Androctonus mauritanicus. The sequence continues at coordinate 19,042 of WUQG02097920.1, read as the reverse complement.
TTTACTATATAAACACGTAATTAATGTTTATCCTCATACAAAAAAAAAAAATTATGTTGACGTCATCATGTTGGCACGTATTTCTCTTAATTAATGTTCGTTTATTGACCAATCAAATTAATAGTATTTCGAAACAATATGATTTCCATTCAAATATCGAAAGAATGAGAGATGCATGTTGGAGTATTGGTTATTAATATTTGCCAGTGAATTCCATTAATTTATTACATAAATACGTATAAATTTATGAAGCAGAAATATTTATAAAACATACGAAAGAATGTTTATGCATTAAATAATTAACTCTATAACCTCTATACAGAAAAAAAAAACTAAATTTTTGATGATCCATATTAATTTTGAATTCATAATTTAATAATTTACCTGTTGATTTTTATATAAAATGGACTTACGAATTAAATAATTTTTACTGAATAATTAAAATGTGTATATATAATATTAATAAGATTTGTATAAATATTACATAAAAGTAATCAGGAATATAACGTTACCACATAAAAAACATTAAAAAAAAAAAAAAAAAATCAGTATGCGCGAAAAATATTCGCTTTTAAATTAATTTTATTAATTAATATAATTAATTAAAATAAATTGAATACAAATGAAAAGTAAACAATAACAGTTAAATAAAATCTTTCATAAGTAATTTTTGTAAAAACAAAAAAAAAAAAAAGAGATATTTTTGGATATTTTAAGGAATATTAAAATATCCAAAAATTTTCGATAACAAAATATCCAAATATTTTCAATAACAAAATTGTAAATTTTGTTATTGAAAATACTTAAAAACAATTTTTTCCTTAATAATATTATTAGAATTTTGATAATTAAATATAAATAAAATATTGAATTATTTTTAATAATTTATAAAAAAAAAAAAAAAATATTAAGAAAATATAATTTTCTCAAACTTCAAATTTAGATACTTTAAATGTGAATAAATTATTTTATTAAGTTTTATGAAGATGATAATTATATTTTAAAGCATAGAATTAAACAATATAATATATTTATTATTTCAGAAGAATTTTTTTGTAAATTTAATCGATCATATTTATTTAGTACAGTATATAAAAAACTTTTGTTTTAATTGGTTTCAGTGAATAGTGGAAAAATATAACATAATCATTATTATTTTAAATAATAATTTTGTGTTTTTTCATCTCCATAAAATAATCATCAATAATTATATGGTGATATTAACTGTTTATAATAATTAGAATGATAATTCTTAATCTGATCTCCTGACTCTTAGGAGTCCGCAAACTTTTTAATTTTAGAAAAATTCTAATTCACAAATAAAAATAAATTAAATTAAATATAAATAATAATCGAAATATTCATTATATAGAAAAAAATGAGAAATATTATCTTTAATAGAGAAAGTGAGAAAATGATGAAAAATATCATCCGAAAACATGGAATTTATAGGAGGAAAAAAAAACAATAAAGTAATAGAGACAAATTATTAAAAAATATATAAATTTAATTATGAATAATTTTGTGTAAAAATATATTTCTGAATGCATACTAAATTTTAAATAATAAATAACCAATTAAACATTACTGCTTTTGAGAATATATATATGGTTTAATAATACTGTATAAATTCATTTTTTAAAGATATATATTCATATATGGATTTAAAGATATATACTGTATATATATATATGAATTTATACAGTATTATTAAAAATATAAAATATATATATTCTGAAAAGCAGTAATGTTTAATTGGTTATTTATTATTTAAAATTTAGTATGCATTCAGAAATATATTTTTATAAACAAAATCAACTATATTTTCATAATTAAATTTCTATATTTTTTAATAATTTTTCGCTATTATTTTATTGTTTTTTTCCCCTATAAATTCCATGTTTTCGGATAATATTTTTTACCATTTTCCCACTTTCTCTATTAAAGATAATATTTCTTTATATATATCTTTAAAAAAAAAAATAAAATTCATCAGTGATGTTGATGAAAATTACTGATTAAATTACTGATGAATTTTATTTATTTAAAGATATATATGTATATATATGAACATAATTATCTCATTTATGGTATAAAAAATTATAAGCAGTGATATGTAAAAAAAAAAATAATAATAATAATAATTGATTTCCTCGACGTTAAATTTCCGGATAATATAAATAGCAAGTATTGCGGACGAACTCATTATTCCATTTTACAATAATAATTATAGACGTTTGAACATTTTACCTTGACTTTATATATAAAATATCGATCTACATCATCAAAAATAATATTTTTCGGTTAGTTACAGTCTACAGACAGTACTGGAAAAATGTATCAGTTTAATCTTTTTATTTATGCTTTTCATGAGCTAGCGTGCATTGACTTAAAATATTTTGTAAGTGCGACTTTATAAGTATTTAAAAAAACCGAATCTACAAAGAAAATCGTGTCCTGTAAGATCTTAAAAATGTTAAGGAATAACATTTTTATTCCATTTTTCTCACGAATTGGAAGAGTGCCAGATACGAGTCCCACTTTCTTAGAAGTGTTGGCGATGAAGAATTTGTTGCTTTGCAAATTATTTAATAAAAAAAATATATATATTATTTCCGAAAACTTAGCGAGTAATATTTTTACATAATTAAAACAAACAACAAACGAAATTAGATATATTTTTCGTTATAAAGACCATACGAAAAATATTAGCCTTCTGGCACTTTTAATGACGGCATTAGTAACGGAACAGAATAGAGAGTATTTTGTATCGATTATAATTTTAAATAGGTGATATGCCAATGACGCCGTGTCATTTCGATAACATAAACAGGCGAACTCTGACATTTAACGCGGCGTCCTACTTTTCTGTAGCGTAGGAATACTTCCGACGTCGAACCATTCGCAGCCGTAGCAACTTTCAAAAATTGGACGAATGTAAGTAGTGCCACTGCACGTGTTGGGGGAAACTAGGTCAGACGATATTGATTTTTAGGGGGTAGAGGTACAGTGGCGTCCTCCGTTGACCGCCTATCCTCTCTCTCCACTGTGCTAAATTTAGACGGGTACAAGATGAAGATTCTCCTTGTTTTTCAAATTGGCAAATTTCATTTATTCATATTATAACATAATAGAAAGGATGATTTGCAGAAAACGAAAAGAAAGTTTCCCGCTCTCTAAATAAATAAATACGTCAAAATTGCTTTTGGAACATCGACATTTGTTTAAACAATTAAGGTCAAAACGAACAATTAAATAACCTTGACTCGGCTCGTCCAAAGGGTAAGTCGTTAATGCCAAAAGAATGAATAAATAAGAACAAAACGATTCTATACTGACATTTTAAACTAAAAACTCGAAATATTTTATCGTCATATTTTTATTGGAGTATATATTTTTTTTCTTTAAAAGAAAAAAAGAAAAAAAAAGGAAAGGAAAGAGTAAAAAGAATTTTTCTTAGTGTGCTAGTTTTGTAAGATTTCCAAGACGGTGAAAGAACAAAATAGTGAGCATTTATACATAATTTGTTAAAATTTATGGTTATCGTAAAATTTAAAAGCTTTCCGGTTTTCCAGGAAAAAAAAAAAAAAAAAGATCGTCTTTATAAATTATTTATCGTTCATACTTAATTTAAAAACATGTTGTTAACCTATTAAAACATGCATTGAATTTGTTTACAAACAAATTTTTAATTCGATATTTTTTATATCATAAATTTCTAATAGATAATTAATATATATATATATGTGCAGACAAACAGCTTTAAAAGAAATAATTAAAGTTAATTATAATGAGGAAAAATATTACATTTAGAATTATTAAAATAAATGAAAGCAACATTTCATTAAATAACTATTTCCGTAAAATATGTTTGCATAGTTTTAAAAGTATTTAAATTACTTCTGCTCTTAATTAAAATATTTTCGTTTTTTGATATCTAATTGTGAAGATAACTGGAAATTTTATCTCGAATATAATTATGTTTTTTTTTTTTTTTTTAATATATAAAAGTTAATATCATTAATTAAATTCAATTTATAGATTTTTTTTTTATTGCCATAGAAAAAATTAAAAAAAAAAAAAATGTGAACGATTCATTTAAAATTTTTATTAAAAAAAAAATAAATAAAACTATTATGTAACTTGATAATTAAATTCAGATAGATAAAATTTATTTTTACAAAAATAAATTTTCGCTTTATTTTATTCTGTAACTAATAATTTGATTTTTCATTGACGAAACGCGTAATGAATTTTAATGGAATGTGAAAATTCTCGAAAAATTTGCATGCACTTTAGAATAATTATGGTGAATTAAAAATAATGATTTAATTTATTATCATCTTATATATATTTTTTTAAGAAAAAAAAATAAAAAAATTATATATATAGTATGAAGATAAATTCTTTCATTCCAGCTAGTGATGAAATACATTTTAGAAAATATGAAGTTAAGTTTCTAAAGTTTAATAAGTATAGTGTGATATATGTTGCAATGACAACCTACTGACAAATTTTTCAAAATAACTTTGTAATCACGCGATATACAAAAATGAAAAATTGTGTAGCATAATCTCAACATATTCTCTATAAAATAGAAAATAAATTTTATATATATATATTTTATAAATTATGATGTACAGCACTGCATTCCAAAATCTATCTCAGTTTTTTTTTCTTTCTTTCTTTTTCTGGAGTCGCTTCTAATTCTATTATTACTCTCATAAGTTTTTATATTTATTTGATATAAATAAATAAAACATTATGAATATCACATTCTTCCAGGAAAACCAAACTCCATATTTGAAAAACTTTAATGTGCAGAAAGAATGTTTGAGTTAACTTCCTAGTTTTCGAGGAATGCGATCCGCAGACGGATAAAAATGATAACTTTAGTTGGACTTTTCTGCTTTTTTTTTTCTTTTTTCTTTCTTTCTTTCGTTCTAAAAAACTCGTGCTAAAAATAAATACGTGTTTCAAATGATATATTTCTCATAAATTTATCAATATCTGAAACTTTATTTCTCTCACACGAAACTTATCATTTCCATATACATTATTTATTATACGTATGTATATACTATCGATATATATATATATATATTTTTTATTTATACTCTACTATAGCCTCAAAAATTTGATAATTTAGATTTAATAGAATAATAAATATGGTACGTGAAATATTTGTTAAAATATTAAGCGCTAAATCTTTAAAAAAAGAAAAAATGCCAATCATAAATAATACAAACAGCATAAAGACATCTAGCATATCCTTATAAATATTTTATGAAAACGATTTATGTACTTTTATTATTTGAAAATAGGTTCTTAAGTCAAAAGTTATTATTAACAAACGGTTCCATGATGATAAAAAAAAAAAAAAAGAGTTTGGATAAAATCCAAAAAGTTTTGAAACAGAATGAAACTTAACTTTCTTTGTATGAATAAATAAAAATTAATTTTGATAGAAGAAAAATGTTTTAGGATTATATATTAAATATAATTTTATTAAATTTTTCGTTAGAAAATACCCAAGCGTTAAATAAAAGATAATTAAATTTGGAGTTCAGGAACTAAACGAAAGTACAATAATTTATAATTTTCATATTCAAACTATATATAGCCTATATAGATACCCAATATAAAATTTTAAAAGATTTATAATAAATAAAGTTGAAGCAAATCAAGTAGTTGTATAGTCTATAATACCTTGAGAATACGATTTAAATTTTCAGTGAAGTGATTAGTCATTTATGATATGAGGTAATGCAATGACTATCTAAATTTAGAGCGAAGCGTAACTAGATTTTTAAACAGTAATTTCAGATGAATTATTTAGATAGGTTATCTTTGTATAAATATTTTATTAAGAAAAACATACTCAATATAACATATCCGTATCGAAAGAAAATTTTCTTTTTTCTTTTTTTCAAAGAAACATCATCAAAGTAGAAAATTATATTTTACAAAACTTTTTACTAACTCATTTATCACTTATATTAAGGTTAATTTTTAACCATTTATTTCAGGAATTATAAATTATTATCATTATTATTTAATTAAAAAATTATATAGTATTCTAAATTAAACTTAAGGGAGAGTTGCCCATTGCGTACTGGTTACGATTTAGGTGACCAGTACGAAATAGATAACTCTCTCCCCTATTATCTCTCTTATTTCCAGTTTAAATATGATTTGTTTTTTAATTATTCTAATAATAGTATGTTAAATAGGTTATAATTAAGTATCTTACTTAGATAATTGATTATTAGAGTTAGATTATTTAGATACATTTGGCATACTTACATAGATAATTAATATTTTAAATTATGTAAGTAGAGTAATATGTTTACAATTTTTTAAATGTTTCAAAGGAGGAAAAAAATTGATATGTGGGATTTTAAAAGAAAATTTGAAGAAAAGTAGTGTTTGAAATTTTTTAGATTGATCTTGTAATAAAAATATCGATGATGAATTGGTATAGTCTGACAACATAATATGCTACCTCCATTATTATGACACGATACTGCTATTTATTTCGATAATAATTTTAAGATGATAAATAATAAAAATCACTAGCGTATTATAATTAACAGTTGTAAATATATTTTGATATGGTATTTTAAAAAAAAATAAGATTATTTAAATTTGTTAGAATGTATTTAAAAATAAATTTTGAAACATGTATTACTTGTAGGCCTATGTCTAAAATATACTGTATACAAAAAGTACAAAATATTTGTTGTATACAGTACTTGTTATATACAGCATATTTTAGACACACAAGTTGTATTGTTATACAAGTTGTATAATAAACAACTTGTGTGTCTAAAATATACAGCATATTTAGGCAACTTGTGTGTCTAAATATACAGCATATTTTAGGCAACTTGTACAAGTTGTCTAAAATATACAGCATATTTTAGACACACAAGTTGTATTGTTATACAACTTGTGTGTCTAAATACAAGTTGCATAATAATGTAACAATTCAACAACACAACACAAGTTGTATAACAATGTAACAATATAATAATACAACATAACACAAGTTACGTTGTATTGTTATAAAGTACAAAGTATTGTTGTACAACAAGTACAACAAATAGGCCTACTTTGTACTTGTTGTATACAGTATTTTAGACATTTAATAGATAATTATTTAGATAAGTATATAAATTAGGAATATTTTTAAATGTCTAAAATAATTTATTTAAATTTATTTAAAAGTCTAAAATAAATTTGGTTGCATTGATCGATTTATATGTTAGGCTGGTAAAAAATAAACTTTTAATAAAAATATTAGATTATATTGATTAAAATGAAAAAAAAATTTTTGCAATGTTTATGTGCAAGCGAATGCAACAATTTTCAGATAGATTTATTAGAATTTTCAGTCGATTCACTTTAATGCATTTACAGCAACTGTAATGAAAGTTTTATATATCTTCAACCTTCATAACATTATTTTATGTTTTGATTATATTACCAGTCACGGAAGTTAAAATCGGACATTATGTAGGCCTTACTGTATATATGTATTCCGATGTTATTACTGTGCTGAATAGATAGTGACATTGTAAAAATATTATTATTTAAAAATGATTTAGACTATTTATTGGTTTTAGAAATTTATAGAAATTATAAAGACGAGATAAAAACCAAGAAAAATCAAACAAATCTAGCTATTAAATTGATTTATTCAAAATTTAAATTAGATTTATATTGATATAAAACGAGTTTAACGACTGCATAAAGACAACAATGACGAAAAGATTTATAAAACTATAATAGTTATATAAAATCTATTATATAACTATAATAGATATTCAATAATATGATTTTTTTTATACTTTTAATTCTAATGAAAGTGTAGGCCTGATCCCAAATAAATAGATATGTGATTGTGTAATATGGTAATAATATAACCATATTAACCATACATAACCATATTATATTATAATCATACATAACCATATTATATTATAATCATACATATTATAACCATATGTAATCTTACCATGGTAATAATATAATAATATTATTACCATGGTAAGGATTACAAGAAAATTTAGTGAATTTTCACTAAATTTTCCAATTTTTAAAACGACACAACTTTTGGGACCGTTTAAAAATTGCAGGAATCCTGTATAATGTCGAAATCCTAATAGATTAAAAAAAAATTCTGCTCTCTTAAATTAATTGGCGGATTTTTCTGTTATGATATATCTTGCACTACTGAAAACCATGTTTGATCACAATTTATCATTTCTTGTTATCTAAAGAGCACAGATTTTTATTCTGTTTTTTATGCAAATTGTTTTATTTCACTCTTCATCTTAGTAGATAAACCCCAAAATTATCTGTCAAGATGCCAATTTTAAAGACCATTCAGAAGTTAGCTATACTCATGAATGATCAGTTACCAGTTGGAGAGATAAAACATAAGAATTGATAGTCAGGTTCAAACATATTGATAAATTAACTTAAGAAAATTATCTGGAAATTCAACGTCATGTAAGAAGATACATACATTTATGTGCTTAACAATTTCATGTCTTCAGCGCTTGAATTACAGTATATTATTTTATAAAGTGATAAAATTCTAAATGAGATAATAATCCTAAATTATTAGCTTTATAGAAATCCAAAGAATGTATTTTCTACATTCTGATTAGCTCGGATTTTTTGATTCTATTTTTGCATATATTTTGATTTAATTAATCATTCTTAGAATAACAATATTGAAGAAAACTGTCAAATGAATAATCTACATCAAAGAATCAGTAAGTTTTGGAAGTTTATATTCTATAAATTATATTTTGAGAAATTAATACTGTATTTTATATTGCCAAAGAAAGGATGCAGTTTAAACAAGAACTGTTATATTAATAAATAGTTTTAAAACTTAAGTTTGTTTTTTTTCCTCTGGTATATTAACTTTATTTCATCACACGAAGGAATGGAATATATAATCTTGCTTTCAAATATTTGAAACAAATTTTGTTTATGAATGTTTTATATGTAGATAAAAACTTTTTCTGAATAAGCAATGCTAAATCTTAAGGTTATAATTAAGCTTAATTTTTAAAGAGGATTAACATAATTTTTAAATTGTTATTAATAGAAATAATCATTATGAATATCAGTTTAAATTTATAAAAACAAAGAAGTCAAATTTAAAATTTTATTCAAAATATGTTTTAAAGAAAATACTATATTCTATACAATATGATTTTTTTAGGTCTAAAAAAAAAAACATGTTAGTTGAACAGAAAATTGAGAAGTAAGGATTTATAAAGATTTTTTTCTTAAAAATATGAAATTTATTTTATTCGATCAGAAAAATTTACAGATAAAAAAATAACTTCAATAATTAATACTGAATATTATAGTAAAAGTAAAAGTATAATAAAATTATAGTTTAAAAAGTCAGTATAATTATAATCTTATAAAACAAGCCAATAGATCATAGAATGTACAAAGTTGATCAGCAAACAAATAATAATATGAAACATGTAAAAAGAGAAAAATGGAAAAATGCATTGTTAAGTGTTTTAATATTCATTACTTATGGATTTTACTATATAATTTTATTTTGAAATTTATTTATTAAAATTGAATAAATTCACTGAAATATCCTTTATGAAATATGTATAAATTATGTTAATTTGTTTCCACAGTTCGTTTAAGTCAAAAGAAGTATACTGATGACATCAACATCAAATGAATTTTCATAAAATTTGGAAAATAAATGCTGCATACACAAAATTTGATAAGAAAGCATTTATAATTAATATATGCATTCCTTTATATATACAGTTTTTCCTTATAAAATGAAAATTGCATGCTTTGTTTTTTGATAAATTTTTCTCAACAGTTATTAGTTCTTTATAAGTAATTTGTTTTATTACTTTGGAAAATGATATTTTTGATATGAATGGATGATGCAGACTACAGTTTAATCAATATGATGTTATTATGATTCTTTATGCTGCAGAAGCAAGTATTTATTCAAACATTCGATAAAACGATCGAATCTATTTACAGGAAAATGATGATGGATATGATCCGAAACTTATCTTTCTTATAGAATTATTAGTTAGTTAATTTAATTTATGATATGACTTACTTGTCTTATCATAAATTATTTTAGAAATGGAATGATGTTAAAAGAGTAAACGTTATTTTATATTAATGATTGCCTTCTTTTGTTATTTAAAGAATATTTTTTAAATGATATAATCCAAATAATTTTCATAAATTTTGTGCCTTCGGTTTGCAGTTTAATTATACACATAACACAAAATGTATATAAAGTATATAGTTTTAATTGCATTTAGAATTTTGTAGCGATTTTTAATAATAAATAAATAAACATTTTCTCATGTTATACGTCGAATATTTTTATACTATTGTAAAATTTGTACAAAAACATTTAGGCCTTATTGGAAAATTTTGATATTTTCCCAATAATATAATATTAAAAAATTAATTTCGTTCAGAATAGATCTTGCACATAATTATAGGAGATGCACGGATAAAAATTTTCCGAGAGAATATTTTTGAGATTGTGAACTAATCTAAATCAATCAACCTAAACGAAAACATAGATAGTTCAGTTATCGATAATAATTAAATTACACCATATCGAAAATTTGTAACAGGTCTCTCGCTTTAGGGTAACAGGAGAAAGTATTGGAGAAAATTCACTTTCAACATTCTCTTAATTAAAGCATCTATCAATATGCAATGGACAAAAGGTTAAAAATAAAATAATTCGTGAGATCCAAAAATTTTAATGACATTTTCATTATTCAGTATGATATAAAAATATATCGAAATGTTTTAAAATATTCTTGATTTTCGTTTAAAAACATATCAAGTATTTTTTCATAATAAATTTTAATAATATATAAAATGAATTCTCTATATTAAATTTCAAATGTTTAAAATTCTTTCTCTTGATATACAGTAAAGAACATTATTATATCAATCTGATTAAGATGGATAGAATATTATCTGGATGATTACTGGGATGATTCATAAGTTATATATATATGTTTAAAATAATCTCTGATAGAAAAATGATTATATTGATAGTAGAAATGTATCTAAAATGAACACTTTATAAAATTTTGATATTATAAATTTAAATATTTGAAACATTAATTTTATAAAAGTTTATACAAATTTAAGTTCATTGATAAATATATCAACAATGTTAAATTTGGAAAGTGATTTGGATTAAAATATGGAAATTTCTCTAGATTCTAAAACGGAATATATGTAAATGTCAAATGAAAAAGAAAATCAAAAATAAGGAAATTTATTTTTAAATTAAATTACAGCACTATTTTAGGATAAAACGTATTCAAAAAGAATCAACGTTAATAAATAACCAGAGATAAGTTTAATTCCTTGTTCTATAGTCGAAAGATTAAAGTTATATTCGTTCAGACAGCAAATTAGCAGATTGAGATAATGATTATGTTTAGTCGATACATTAAATTAAACATATGCTGGTTTTATGCATCATTTTCTTCAGGATGGCCATATAAAATATTCGTGTAATGAATACCGATTTAGGAAAATAATTATAGTATAATTATTCGAAAGAAAATAAAATATTAATGATTATTAAGTAGATTACCGTCATACAATATTAGCTACTTATTAAAAAATAATAAATTAAAAAAATGTTAGAATAAATTATATATTTTTATACATAACGGAAGAAAAAATCTAAACTCTGTTATTTAAAATTGGATGATATGAAATAGATCGATCAGAGCAAATCCTATTATACATTCTTGTTAATAAAAATGGGTTTGAGCACATTTTTAACACTAAATTCACCTAATGTTAGTAGCGAACACATTACACAGACAACTCATTACTGTAGAGAGATCAACCGGACTGTAGAGGTGAGAATCGATGAACCGGACTCGAAACTTCTTATATAAATTTTGAGGTGAATCGGATTCGAACCCGGTCCAGATAGAAAACTAAAACGTTTTCATGCAGGCAATCTATCAAACCATTTTTGCACTAAACTGAAAGTACATGCCAGACCTGATGTATAATATCTAAATTGAAATTTTTCAAATATAGTGGAAATATAAATATAGCTTTGCATCATCTAACGATTTAATCATCCATTGTAAAGTTATGCACAAAATTAGCAATAAGTTATGAAGCAAACGAAAATCTATCTATCATGTAATTATGCCAAATGAATAATAAATAGACAGGATATGAAGTTTTTGTATTAACAAATTAGATACAGTAAAAAGACTTTTTCATATTAAATAATGAAAGACTAAAATTAGAAAGAGACATACATAAAACTAAGTACCGTAACTAAGAGAGTTAAAACATTCAAAATTCTGAAAAAATTCTTATATATCTATAATGATCTCTCATGAAAAATATCGCATGTAATAAAAAAAATATAAAGGAAGATTAAAAATGACAAAATGTAAATACTGTAAAATTTTAATTAAGCAATAATTTTCAGAAATAATAAAAAGAAAAAATTAAAACTATTCATTATTAATTCGAGGAAAAAATTTTTATATAAAATTTATTTTATTTAAAATGCATAAAAATTAGATTTATTTAGATAATAAAATTTTAAAACTCCTCATAATTCATTTATAATAACTATTTAATTTTTTTTTTTTTTTTATTGTACTTGCAGTTTTGTTTAAAACGATTAATCAAGAATTTCAAAGAAAGAAAAATACATATATATTTCTAAAGAATGTATTTTGTTTTAACTTTTTCTAACTTAAATCAGGATTTTTGAGTGTCTTACATTTCATACGTCTCACTAACAAGTAAGATAATGCAACTGAATATCATTTAGTTATTAAAAATTTTATTAGGTGTTTATTAATTGATTATAAAAAAAAGGAAAACTCTATTAAACATTATATTAAAATATATATGAAATAAATCCTAACTGAAAGTAATTAAAAAAAAAGAAAAATAATTTAGTAACTGAATATTTGTTAAGATAACATGAAAATGAAGAAAGATGGGACAAAAACAGAATAATTGATTTGACATAAAAGAAATAAATAAATACGGAAGTGCCAAAAATAATTAAATTAATTTTTAATAATCAAAAGAACGAAGAACAATGGATGAAGTATATAGCTCTATTTGATGAAATTTTAATACAGGTAATCCTCGACTTACGACTGCCAAAAATTATTACTAAAAATTCTCAAATTCAGCTTTGCCGCTTGCATATACAGTATATACATTTTGTATACGCATCGCAGCACCGCTATTAGTCGGTAAGCAAAGCCATATTGTATATCTCGTCGTAACTCTTGTCATGTCTAGTAAGAGGAATAATACTACTGGTGAAAATTCCAACATAAAATAAAAAGCCGAGGAAAGCTTTAAGTTTAATCGTTTTAAGTTAAATAGAAACGTAATTTATGAAAATATTAAAACAGAATCAAGCAAATCAAGAATCAAAAAAGTCCTCGATTTACGAAGGAGACGTTAAGTCGAGGACTACCTGTAGTTTCATAGCCCCTCGAGTAAATCCATTATATGAAAAGTATAGGAAGCAATAGAGTATCTATAAATAAACTCAAATCTGAAAAATATTATTATTAAAACTATTTTTATAATATTTTAAAAAATATTTGCAATATATAAGAATTATCTAAATATAGTATACAAACCCATAAACATTCGCGAATTCAAGTATTCGCGAGGTACCATATGAAATTTGAATATTTTGAAAAGTCGGCCTACCTGAAAATTAAAAACAGACAATTACTAAATCACATTCACTATTGAAACGATTATTAACCCAGAATATTACAAATCTTGGGGTAAAAGTATCCTATCGATAAGGCCTTTCTTATCAATAAGGTGCTAATTGATGCTAATAATCGAATTTGTTATATTGGTATTATTTATAGGCCTATATGTATATATGTGGTATTATGATGGCACTAACACGGTACTAATTATCTACTCAGAAATTAAAAAAAAAAAAAAATTGAGTAGATAGTTAGTACCGTGTTAGTACCATCGATTCTCAAAGTTTTAATGTTAGTGCCTTGTCATTACCCGTTTTAGAAAGAATTCTTGTAGACCATCCAACTTGACGTCAAGTTAACACTATTAGAAATTATTATTTATTTAAAAATTGCTTTTATTTTTCATCATAAGTAGTATGTTAGTGACGTAGATGCTAAAGTTGCAAATTAAACGTAATTACGCATTTTATAACAATTTTTATTATAATATCGCCTCGCGTGGTATCTCGCGACAGAATTCGACAGCTTGCGCGTAGTCTGATGTCACTTCATATCTCATCTTATGTTTCTCTCCTCCATTTTATTCCTTACATGTGTGGAAACCGTGATATATATTAGTATCCTAACATTTAAATTTCCATAGTGTTTATAATATAGTGTTTAAGACTGCAATATTTTCTATTTGGGAATAAGATTTTTACCAGATTGTATAGATATATTCGTAAATTAAACGTTATTTACTTGTATTCGAAAAGAATGTTAAGTATAATGATATACATGAGATCATATTAAAACAATAAATTTTTTTTAATAAAAACCAAACTTGTACAGGAGTATGAAAAAATTATATTTATTCATATCAAATATTTATTATACGAAACATCTGGTTATTTTTTTCTAGTTATAGGTCTTAATAATCAATACATTTATGAATTTTTAGTATAATCCAACTCTGAAATGATTGTATTATATTATACTAGATATGCTTACAATTTCTTTCTTTCGTTCCTAAGGTAGTATAATGATGCCATCTGGTGATAGATATTTGAACTAATCAATTTTAATGTGACTTAAAGCATTTTGGGATAGCAAAACCTGAAATTCATTTTTATCAAATTCATAGTCGACTGAAAGTGTTAGTTTACTATTCCGATAATCAAATATTCAATATTAATGTACCGAATAAAAAAACAAAAGTACCTGTTTGGAAGCTGAACCATTCAATTGGTTTATAGTCAGTTTTATTTAGAATTATACTACTGTAATTACAATCCGAAATCGGAAAATATAATTATAGCGTATCAATAAATCAATTTATGGGCATAATTTATGACATAAATGCAAAATCGCAGCATTTATTCGTTACAGTACTATTTATCTCGGACTTTTTAGAGTAAAATATGTCTTGAGTTCGCTAATCATAATATCTTCATATACTTTTGGGAGAAAGACATTAACAACATGGAACATCTCATCATTAATTTCAAGCTTCTTCCACCTTTGCCATGTTCCAAGTTGCGTCATGTACTGATAACTCTACTAATTTATTGTGTTTAATTTTTGCTTCTTTAATATTTATTTATCAATATAAAAAATATCTACTATATTCGTTATCATCATATGCAGTTTGTCAACCGCGAAATTCAATATACGCGGTTACATAACACGAAGCAGTTAACTAACCGCGGATCTGGGATTAGTCTATACGCAGTTTTTGATAGCAGCCATTAAGTACTTTTATAAATGTTTATTTTCTATCGATCATTATTGTTACTTTTCACTCCAAATTAACAATTGATAGATCTCCGATTACTAAATGGTATGGCCATTCATGGCCAGCCATGAATGGCCATGAGATATCCGATATCCGGCTTATATCCGATGAGATCAGCCAGATTATAGGAGAATGGACGTAGGGACTTAACATAAATTTTGAGCTGTGACTAGATTCGATGTCAAGTAGAAAGTCAAGTATTTTTACTCTGCCAATCTGGCCACCATCAACTCGTATTTATTCTATTATCGTTTTTTACAAAAGGCGTAGAAACGAAATTGCAGTCACTATCGGTAGATCATTATTATTCTAATTCGTTGTATTATTGTGGTCGGCCTATTGTACTTGTCTCCTAATTTAGGGTTCATAAATCAAATTGTGGTACAGTGACATAACAACCTAGGGTGCAGTATGCACGGAGGATGCTGCCCATGAAGAGCTAAGACTTTCATTATAAAAATTAATTTTTTTAATATTTATTTTAATATAGAGAAAAATGTTTATTAATACATGGAAAAATATAAATTTATATACACAATTTATAATACAAACAATAAATTCTATAAAAAATAGTAAACAAATTTTATTCTTCTAATAAAAGTTTTAGTGCAAAAAGTGCTAAGTTGGCACGTATGCACGAAGGTAAATGTTGTTAATGGATAAGAACCAAGAATCTTTTGATAAGGAGCAATAAGGACACATTAATTTCGCTTGCACAGGACTCACTCAATTCTTGTTACACCACTAGTTAAGTATAATTTTAGATATTCAGCGTCTAGTATCTTATTTCACAAATTTAGCAATCTAATCTTGTAATTAATCATTCCATAATTCATATTTTTTATTCCATGTTTATTCCGAACTGCTAATTAATTGCTTTATAATTTAAGTAAACATTATATATAATTTTGATCATCGAATTATGCTGACATTTGCTTATTTATAATTATATAATTTATGCTGACATTTTTGTTTCATCTATGCCAAATTATAAATTCAAATTTACTTTCATTTCATGAATTTCTATATACATTTAGTAGGGATGTGAAGGAACCTGGTTCGGAGTAGTCAAGTAAAATTATGTCACTGATCGAACTAGTAAATAAGTAAATTTGAATTTGTTCGAGCAGTGACTTAATTTTATTCGATGACTACGAACCGCGCTCCTTTTCATCCTACTACTAAATATCTTTATATTTAGTAGTAGGATGCGTGAGAAAGTTGTCGCCGAAGTTTCCAAAAGCTATATGTTTAGATGGACGAAAATGTAGTACTTAAGAGAAGTTCCATCGGATACCTAGTCCGACGGAGACATGTGAAAAGTTGATTATTGCGGAGGATTAATATAAGGAGGAATTTATACTTGGAGAATGGAAATAGAAGAAAGAATGAATATATATCTTCCTCTCAAGTACATCCAGGTGCTCTCATATCAAACAGCTCTCTCAGGAAAGTTGGAACACTAATGTAATATCTTGTTCTGGTCTGTTAAGCCAACTATACATTTAGATTTTAAGTTCTATCAATTTATATTCAATGTAATCTTTATCTGTTAGAATATAAAACACAAAATATCTTATTTAAAATAGACTGATTTTGTTAGTTACCAGTTTGAATCAATTCTACGCCGGACTTCAGCGTCACTGGTCCTCGCGCCGCACATAGTGTGGCCATATTGTGACTTGTTGGAGAAACACGTAAAACTTCTGGTGTCAAGCTGACGTTTGTAAAGTCATTCGGTAAAAAGATATAACGGCTGTATTCACCATCTCGAGTTATGTGGAGAGTCGACGAACCCGAAGTAAAAATTAACCCAGTTATTCGATATTCGTATTCCCTAACACTTCCAACTTTGTAGTTTTTGAACTCGAAGGTTATTTACCATTTGTGCCACTGATATCGAGAGTTAATGACGATTTCGTTCCTATCGGATGTTACTATTGGTTGGAGATGGTCACATGACAGTAATTATGAAAATGGAACAAGTTATAAATATGCGAAAACATTTCACCAAATTTGAAAATGAATTATTGTTAGAATTAATAGAAAAATACAAAGATGTGATAGAAAACAAAAAGATCAATGCAGTGTCGATAACTCTGAGTTTCTCAAACAACCCAGCTACCAGTTAGGGTAGTTTCATTTGACTCGGAACCAAGTTGGTGAATACGAATCTAGCTATAACTCCTCATATAACCCTAACTCTACCAAAAACTCGATATGGAGAATACAGGCGTAAATTAATCTTGCGAATCCTCAATTATAATCGTATAGTATATAAAACATATTCAGAAAGATAAAAATTAAAAATTTTTCATGAAATACGTAAAAATCAGTTTAAAGATTTTTTAATAAATTGTATTGAAATTCCATAATTTTTTCAATACAAGATTTTCACTTTAAATTTATAAATGGTTTTATAATTTTGAACACGAATTGAGGAAATATTTTAAGGAAATTAAACGGAAATAGTTAACACGATCCTTCAGACTACGTTATGTAAAATTTTTTCTCCATAAGATATTAATTTTAAATGCGACCAGCCAACCATAATTATCTAGTGGTCTTTTGAAGAGAATGAGTTTGAAACAGCTGGTATATTGAAATATGCGTTTAGAAATATAAGTACAGTAATATAAATATTATTTTTCTGGAAGCAGTAGTTATTTTATAAAAACAAGCAGCTCAGGAAATAACACTAAAATCATCTACTTTCCAAACATATCCTTTAATGTCTGGTAGTGATGATCTAATTTCACGAAAATATACTAATTCAAATTAGTGAGAGAAGAGAAACATGGCGATGATCTTTATAAGTTATCTTTTCCGTCGAAAAATAGACAAAAATTATTTTAAAGTTAAAATATATTAAAGGCTCTAATCGTTCATTTATTTGCATGTTGCTTGTATAGGGACTTCTGAAAATTTATAAAGCATTGATCTTTTAATTATGTCTAACTTATATAAGTTTTCTTTTGCTCGAACGAACTGCATGTACTGTACAGTCGGTTGCAAAATGTTTTTCACCTAAGCGGAAAGTGTTCGACTTCCTTCCAATACTTCAACTTCACGCAATTTCTCATTTCAAGCGTCGATTTGAACACGATAAGTATCGGGCAATTCCATTAACTTTTATCGTAACAATGGGGAGTCGGTGGTTTTAATAATACATGCTTAATTTTTAGTGTGAAAGATTATTTTGGAAGTTTAGTAGAGAATTTTTGTGTCATTAATAATATATTAATCTAGGTTGTTATTAAAATAACACAAATGGCACACACTATCGCTATAATTATAAGCATAATAAAGCGATAAGTTGCTACAGCTTCACTAGGGAATGATACAAGAGTGACAAACAGGTGTATTATAAAGTTACATCCTTGAAATCCGGTATTTACAATTATTTTTTGTATATTTAAAATTTTCTCTGTCAATAATGCCAAAAGCAATAGATAATAGTATTAGACAATTAATAATT
>WUQG02097809.1:0-25982 GCA_011317285.2 Androctonus mauritanicus | reverse complement strand
GAACAGACTTCATTAATGCTTTGTATCTCCGGAGTCTCGTACACAGTTGTCTCGACTGTGTGCTCCTAACGACACACGACATGTGCACTTAACTCGTACACTCGACTTATCGTACTCAACGATATCTCACCACTAGATAGTAACTTCTCATGGGAATTTTCTCATCTCGAAATCATTCAAAATTGAATAATAGATAGTTGTTTCTTCTGCTTGGCTTAATTAATTTCTCTTATTTATTGATGCGTTAGTTTAGTGAATCTAGAAACCATCTTGAGATCGGTGAAATATTTAAAATGAGAAAAATAACATTATTGCAATCGACAATTCGAACTGTATATAAGGAAAAGACGATACGATAACGATAATATTGATTTTTTTCTGCTAAAAATATCTATTTACAGCATAAATAATTAGTAAAGTGTGATTAGAGTAAATTTTTAATGGAAACTCTACATCGATTTTTACAAATTAGAGTTAGTGACAAGCGATTACTGGAGAGAGTGACAAGTGATTAATAAGTTATATGGCACTTTACTCTTTAAGTTAGACATTGGTCAGTAGAGGTTAGAGTGTGGCTAGACCGGAAATTACGTCCTGACTAACGGCACTATTGCTATTGTTGACTGAGCAGAAAAAAGGGAAAATACTGGTTTCCTTAAGGCGAAACTCGAAGGAAGAAGTGGATTACGCTTTGGACGTTAGAAGACAATAAAGACAGATTTAATTTACTTTATTTTAATTGTCTCCGGGGAAAGATATAAACATCAATTAGTTTCCAAACGAGAATCGCCTTTAATTTCATATAAAAAACTTTCTTACAGTTAGACAAATATTTAAAGGCGAACAAAAGAATAGTATAAATCTCTTAATAGAGAGTTCAGTTGGAATTATTCATTTGTCTTTAATCATTTTTATAGAGTGGATTAATTTATTCTTTCTCTAATATATAAACTCCTACTCAAAAATTTTTATTAGTTATAAATATGTTTATGTAATAAAGTAGAATTTCACAAATAATCATAATTTGTAGTTAAGTAGTTATTTAAATGTATTGCATTATTAACAGGTTTTTACCGCAATTTCGTCTACTTTTTTGCCAGTTATTTCTGGAAAAACATTACATTTTAATAGAATACGATAATTCTTGTGAAGCAAAAGTTGAATTACAGACTCCACTAATAAACGATTTTTGCATCAAATAATTATGCAGATGAAGTCAATGATGTTTGTTCCCTGGTTAAGATTCTAAAATACGCCTGGAGAAACAATAAGCGATTACTGCAAATAAAGTGTTGAGTGTAGATAAATACTTTTCTGTAATTTAAAAACAAATAGCGAAATCGTAATTCCAATGACGTTAATGTTTTCATCGTCTTGATAGTTGAAGTCAGTCGCTAAAAGTCACATACGACTAATTACCTTTATCGCTTGTTGTTTGTAATTAAGTATCTTGGAGTGGTCGTCTCTTATTTGACAGCAGTTGCTGTTAATCCCATTGGAGTTTCATGAAAACTAAAGATAATAGTCTAATGGAAGCAATCTATGTGCACTGAATATCCGATTGATTTGATGTTTCATCTTAATTAGAGTATTTGTGATATTGAGTAAACACTTCACCATCTTAAGTTATTTTAAATTAGTTATTTTCAACAAAAAAGAAATATGTTTATTTTTAACTTAACAATTCAACACAATAATGATAGTTATAAAATAATTGTTAATGCCTGTAAAAGGTTCTTTCCCGCATTTATATGAGTACTGCAGTGAAGACAAATGTACCAAGAAAATTTATCAATTGAGTAATACAGTATATTATGTTTTTATCTTAAAATATTAATCTATAAACGTTAAACATATTAATATTTTTATCTTAAACTTTTTTATAAATTAATAGTTATCATATATAATAGTAAAATATATAAATACTGTACCTTCCTTTATATATATATAAAAAGTAGTGGTTGATGATATAACTGATGTTTGTCATCCGGGAAGAAGAGATAATAAACTTTTGCCGGAGGTGAACTTCCCAAAGATAACGGTATCTTGGACCTCCTAAAGTTTCCAGATTTCGATACTAGAACTTTAGTAGATATTCCTTTTAGTAGCAAAATCTTCCAGGATAAAATTGAAAAACTGGATATTTTTGATAAATAAAGCTATAAATTACAGATTAATGTATTTTATTGTTAGTAAAGTGATGAATAAAACTACTAAATTATTATATGTTTTCAAATGTGCTAATAGAAGTATTATGCTTCCCATAAGAAGAGATATACAGAATAAAATGGATAAACAAGGAGGTAGAAATGAAAATCCGGAACTTGGGATGACCGGAACAGAAATGTAGTAATGAGGATGCTGATGACACTTCGAAGGAGAGCGAATACTCGGAATGCGAAGAGAAAAACATTCGAGCTATAACCAATAAAATAAATGCGAAGAGATGGAAGATATGCTGAGAAAATCATTTTTAATAATAATAACATTGTTATTATTATAAAAATGATATCGAATGTTAAACAACAACTCTATAAATTGCTATTTGTTTTATTCCAGTTGATGTAAAGAATAAAGCTTTATTTTCTTTCTAGATACTAATGGAAAGGAAAACAAAAGGCTTTAGCATCGAACAAATCTTCCAAACTTTTGTTTATATAATATTTATGAATAATTTATGAATTATATCATATTTATTTTCTCCCTAGCGATCACATTATTTTATTAATATATCCATTTCTATTTCGCATTGGCATGCTGATTTATTTTGTTTTGTTTTTCTATTAGATAAAAAGAAATTTATCAAGATTTGACTGACGTCAATCTGTTGAAAAATTGCTTAGAAAACAGTCTTTTCTTTACAGAATGTTTCGTTTTGAATTCTTCGGGGGGATGATCGAAAAGAAAAGAGCAGATAATAGTATACATCAACTTGAAACTGTCTTTTTCTTAAAGGAAACGTCCACCCATGTCTAGATAGATCATGTGACCTGGGAGGAGATTTGGGTCATTGTTTGGTCCAGACACATTCAATCGATAAGCAGGAAATCATGTTTTATTCAACATGTCACGTGACCAGTGACGGACCTTTCCGTTTGATATCCATTTGCTCCAAACTTTGAGAAATTTCCTGCTTACAACAAGAAAAGAAAATTGTTCTCAACCTCTCCCTTTTTTTATCTTTTTTTATACTGACAAAAAGAAATCTATACGCTGACAACAATTTAATTCGGTCGTTTATAACTTGCATAAATGTCTTTTTTTTTCCTAACTCAATTAAAATGTTATGACTTGAATAATAAGTCCAATAAAATATTTTAAATGTCGACTTGATATATAACTATTATTTAATATATTGTAATTGGCTATTTTCCAAACTGAATTTGGAAAACAGCCAATGAACGGAGGTGTATTTTATGATATATATGTTTTTCTATACTACTGATAATAACGTATATCTTGCTTATGAATTCTTAAGAAAGAAAAAAAAACAGAAAAATGTTATGCACTTTTATAAAATAATCGTTTTTTATATTTTAACTGTGATAAATATAATAATTTAAACGAGAGAACTTTTCTCGGGAAAAAAATACAAAACATTGTAAAATCTCAATAAAATTTATAGATATTTTCTTTATTCTTCTAAAAATGAGAACAAATTTTTCACAAAATTAAGTATTTTGAATAGAATTGATCGTAAAAGATCGCATCACTTTTTAACATATCTATAGAGCCTACAATAAAAATAAAAAAACGGAAAAATACCATCAACAGTTAAGAGTGTTTTTATTGATTCGCTTATAAAATGATTCGAGCGAATTACAACTCTTATTTAACGACCAATTATTCGAGAACATAAAAAAATATATTTTCATATTTGAAGAAAATTTTAAAAAGTATATTCATTAAACGACGAGATAGCCATTCGATGATAGGCTATATAAAATATCACTCCAACTGTTTCCAATGGCTTATGATTTATAAGAAACTCTCTTGGGTTCTCTCATCCAAATAAACAATGTTCATTATTTTAATTATTAACCGTGCATTTCTGCATCGTAAATTTTTATGAGCTTAGGAATGGCTTATCAACACTTAAAACAACGTTTAATTTAAACGAAACCGTGTTACCATTTTCACGAGATGTAAAATGTCTTCCTTGACAATTTGTGTAATTTATTAAACGATGCCCCCAATAAATTTACTATCACCTTTCATCATCATCTACTACAGAATTCTTTAGAAACACCCGTGCATTTTAATCATCATTTAGCAACAAAAAATATATATAAAAATGGTTGAGTAAGATGGTCTGTGTCTAGATGAATAACACATTGTTCTGAATTTCATATTAGCTCCCTCGTATACGTAATCTTCTTATACGCGCAGCTTAGTAGGAAAGATAATAGTGAATTTTTAAAAATTCCTCCAGCTTCCTTTATGTTTTTAAAAATTAATAAAATGTTTTGAAATATATCCAAAAAAATTGTTCTACTTTTTTATATATATGTATATTTTGTAAAGAACGGTAATGAAGCAACCTCCGCATTATCGAACAGCCGTTCCAGAAATTCAAAGAGAAAACGTAAAGGAAAAGAGTTTTCCAATGCAGTATTGTTCCAATTCTTTCTGCAAAGATATTTAAATTTCTTTTAGCCTTATATCAAGTATTTTTTACATTTTAGAAAGAAAAAGGATAAGTTAAAAAAATATATATATAAAAAGAGAAAAAAACATTTTTGCATTTTCTCAAAGAATCCAAAGAAGAATTATGATCGAGTATCATTTTTCAATTTGATGAAAAAAAATCCGGTAAGAGGAATATCGAAAGAATTTATATATATTTCTGTAACCGCAAAATCAGCTTTGTCTATCTGATAAATTGTACTTTTATAATAAAGATTACTTTTAACAGTTAAGCGATCGAATTATATAAAACGAAAAAAAATTTTTTTAGATGATAGTGAAAAATGATTCGGAATTCAGTACACTATACGTAATGACCTCATAAATTTAAAGCCTTCTGTCTGATAGTAATGAGGAAGATGACACATCTTAGTACACCCAATCTTGACGACAAAATATGATCTTTAGTAACTGGACCATCTGTACAGAATACTACATTCGTCCATGGTCGCTATTCACAAACTCAATCGAATTTTCGATCAACTTTATATGTTATTTTTCTACTGTTATTATTATTATTAAAAATTTATATTGTGATCTAGATTTATTTTTTGTTTCGTTTTTATCTGACCAGGGAATTTTTTAGTATGGAATAACTTTCGACTTACTGAAAACAATTTCCTCCGGAATTTATACACCAAAACTGAATACATAAATCAATTTTAATTTAGAGAGAGAACTAGAGTTGAATTATTTTTAAGAAATTGGAGTTTTGACATAACAAACTTTTTTCCTTTTTACTGTAACTTGAGAATTTTCAATATTTTATAACGCTCAATTATGATATAAAGTTTATTCAAGTTTTGAAATTTTCTTATATATTTTTCTATTACATGTTTCTTTCTTTGGGTTGCTATTATATCAGTACTTTATACAGTCCCTCCTCTCTCTCCCTCTCTCTCTCTCTCTCTCTCTCTCTCTCTCTCTCCCTCTCTCTCTCTCCTTCTCTCTCTATATCATTTCCATTCATGGCTGTTCTCCTTTGTCATCCGAGTTCCCATCCATGTTTACTATTATTACATTCATATTTTGGGATTTGTTTGTCTTTTATACAATAAAGCCAAAAAGAAAAAATTGCATCCATATTCGTTCATCTAATTGCATACGTTTCAGTTCTCTCCAGAAGCCACGTACACAATACAACAAATAAACAAGAAGTTGTGATTAATTTACCACTCAGTCAATCTAAACTTCGATAAAAGTTAATCTATACTCGCTTAATGTTAAATGTTCTCCATAACAAACACGTCGCAGTCTTAAAAAGTTTAGAAGAAACAATTTAATAATAATAAAAAAAGAATTGGGAGTTTTGATCGTTAAAGCCTCATAATGATTTATCAAATGCATATATTGAAAATAGACCTTTCTCGGCAGCTGTTTTTAAAGTAGAGATGTAATATAATGTGACCCACTTCTACTGGTTGTAAAAAATTTTTTTTATTCTTTTTCTAGCTACTAGAAGTGATAAAATTATTATAATAATCAATAGTAAATTTGAATAAAATGTCGCAAAATTTGGTATTGTAATTAAAAGTGGAATTTTTAATCATTTGTTAATTTAAAATTAATTACAAATAGATTTAATTTTGATGTCGTGGCACCATTACGTCAGCACAAAGCATCTGTTCTCTCGATTTGTCTTTTGTCTGATTATCTATGTCCATCTATTTGCCCGTTCCCAACTTTACTCTAATTATCTCGCATGTTTTATCTTCTACTAATTACCGATTTTTTTTACCCTCGTGTCTGTTTGTTCTGACTATTCTTTTAACCAAATTTATGCAGCATCTATCGATAAAGCGGCTGTAAACGTCGTATAGCGATACAATATTATCATAAAAAAGAATATCGCAGTAGAGAGATATAAGGAAATTGCGTATCGTATAATATCCATTTTTTTCTCTTTACGGAAACTTATTGCATTATCGCTCCTTCAGCAATGAATCACATACACGAAACAATCAAAAATTTTCACCAGTTGATGTACAATTGCGAATCGTCGGAACGGAACGAATTTAGTTTGAGTTCTTCTAATTTAAATCTATTGATCCGTTTCGGATTGGATTCCTTTTATTAATAGAGTTCTAGAGTAAAATCAACGATCTATCAAGCGTTATCAGAAAGGGAAAAACAGAAAAAATCAAATACAAAAATTAAAAACGCCCACAATACGCGTTGGTAAAGTAAAAATAATCGATATAATGAATTACGTTATATTTTAATCTAATTTTATTTATTTCTAACTCTATCAATTTTCCGGAATCTGTTCCCTCCCCTTATAAAAAATATATAGATAGATAGATATAAAGCATTGGGAGGAGTAACGCAGACTAGAAGAGTTTGGTTATCATATTTTATCTTTAATAAATTATCAGATTATTGAAAATATGTCGAAAATTTAAGAAACCTCTTTATTCTCTTATAAGCTAATTTAGTTCTCTTGTTTTGATAGTCAGCTATGCAAGAGTAAGAAAAATTGAAACGATTTCATTACGATTAAAGATTTCCGACTATTCGAAGCTCTGTTTGCAGTTTACTCATGGTGATGTCGGAAGATTTCACTATGAAATCACATATAAAATTATTTACTTCTATTCCTTCTCTGCTAATGCAAACAAAATACTGTTATTGTCGTGATGATGTCACTATAGCATCACTAGATGTAATATGATTTTGCTAAAACGAGATCACACTACCATTATATGATAGTGTAGTCTCGTTTTAGCATCGCTAGGTGATGTGGTGAAGTCTCGCTCTAGCATCACTACATGAGGTGGCGTACTCTCATTAGAGCATCATTAAATGTTCATAATAACGTTATAGAGTCACAATATGAATGTAATCATGGTATTATATCATAAGATAATTGGCTTATCTCGCATTAGCATCACTAGAAAATGTATCTTCGTTTCGCTTCAGCATCATTAGTCGATGTACTTTAGTCTCTCTACAGCATTATCAAGCAATGCATCTTAGTCTCGTTTTAGCATCGTTAGTTGATGTGACTTAATCTTTCTAAAGCATTAATACATGGTGTGTTTTATTTTTCCTGTAGCATCACTAGAAGATGTGACTTAATTTCGGCATAGCACAGTTAAATGCTGTGACGTGTTTTCAATATAGCGAGTGTATGTGTACAACCAGTATATCTTTAAACAGCATTATCAGGAAGTATTATAATCATAATAGTTAAATAATAAAAAAAAGAGCTTGTCGCTCTTACGTTGCAAAATTTTATTTTTGTGAAACAAGTGCACAATGTTAATAGATAATAAGTAAGTGCATATTGTAACAAAATTTAACAATAATTCAGTTCTGAAGTGGATAATATCGATTTTCGCTTTTGCAGCCATTTAAACAAAAGGAAAATTTTTAAAAAAGATATAGGAAACGGTCATTTGACAATGAAATTTATCGAGTGATTCTTCGACATTTAAGACATTCTGGGAAATCAATAAAATCCAAATCTTTTCTATAATAAAAAAATACGTTCTATTAAATTTTCGATGCTAAATTGATAAATCTACAATAAAATCATCGGAATAATAGATTTTTCAATGCTTCCTTAAACTCAGTAGTACGGGATTCTAAAAATCGCCATTGTGCATAAAAAAACTATGTTAGGAAGCGAAGTAACATATTTTTAGTTTGTTATTCTCGTATTATACAAGAAAATGTGTTTGAAATTCCGAAATTTTATTGTAGAACGAAAAAAGAAAAAAATAGTTTTTGTTTCCATTGGAAGAATAGCCAAAGTTATTCAGTTGTATTCTTATTAGGAGACCAGAATGGGACAACAATCACATTTGTATTACCGGATGGACGACGACAACAACAACATTCTGTTTGCATTAGCAGAGAAGGAATAGAAGTAAAGGATTTTATTTGTGCAGCTTGCAGAAGATATTCTACCTACCTTATCTTTTATTAGTGAAAATGTACTTTGTTATTCTTCTGTAAGGTTAATTTGCCTATCTCTAACACTATTACAATTCTCCAATTTTTTTTTTTTTTTTGACGTTTAAAACGATAGTTATGTAGAAGAAAGAACATAAAGTTTTTCCGAAGACACTTGGAATTCTAATGAGTCCATCGTTTCTACGATTTTATGAAAAAAATATCCCATTTTAAGAAAGTTTACATAACTGATATAACTCGTCTGTATAAATTGCATTTTCCAGCATATGTTTAAAATACAAATCTTGGAATTAATTTGTGTATCACAACTAAGTAAATTTGATTAGCTATGACGTAGGAGCAGTGACTTCAATACAATAATCCTCTTTGGTTAAGGCATTCAACATTCACCGACAATTACTCCCATGTACTGTATCCTGTCAACGCCTGAAGCGACTACTATGTTCGTTGCAGAAATTCGCTCATTAGCTTCTACCTTAGGGAGTTTCGTTCGTTAAATTATGTATAAAAATTCTTTTAATTGTTCTCTTATTGCGTCTTTGGATATCTAACAGCACGTTTCTAACATTTACGGGACGTACAGTCGAATGGAATCTCATTGTTAAATTGATTGGCTTTCTCAAAAAAAAAAAATCATTTTTTTTGAGAGGAAAAGAAGATTTTTTACGTGACCATTTACAAAATATCATTGTTTGTCTTCGTAAATCGCAGCGTGTTATCGCATTATTCGAAAATTTTCGACTAATTTTCTTTTAAACAACTTTTATACGCTGTCCTTAATTCGGTTTTTAGCGAAACGTGCGACAAACTCACGGATCATTTAACACGAATTCGTGTAGAATATTATTTTTTTTATAAAAAAAGATAAAAGTTATGCTTTTGATATATATCATTCTCGCTTGAATTAATGTTAATTGTAATAACCGAATACAATGCTGTCCAGTCTTGTTTTGGCAGTTTGGCTCTCTTGCTCTCTCTCTGTCTAAACGATAGATCGTTAATTATTGTTTACCAATTGTTCAATAATTATACACGTAAGGCAATAGAGCGTTAAATTATGCCAAATTTTAGAGCGGAAAGCGTAAAGATGTAACAAAATTACAGCGTAAATACCGACTGGTTAACGGACCTTTCTATTTTGTAGTATATTAATTTATGGCAGCCGAACAGAGAAAATAATACTGAAATGTGAATAAAAAATAATAATAAAAGAGAAAGAGGGAGAACTCATGCAATTGAGCCAAGAAAATTGCCAAATTACTCCAAAATAACAGCCATATGGTGACATAGATATGACTGTATCAACGTCTTCCCGAACACCACTCGTTATCTTGTCAACGTTTTATTGATGATGCAACAATATTCCCGGACTTCAACTCCTACAACTTGCTGCAATATCATCTACCAACTTTTATTATTTAAAACGATAAAGAAAGACAATAAAAATATGCTTGATAACAAGCATTTCAAAATTATTATTAATATTATCATCATCATCATCTCGCTATTTCTCCGATGGGTACATAGATGTCAGAAGCTACTCTAGAAGGTTTTGTAAATTAGCATAGTGGTCAAATCTAAATATTATGCTTAACAATTTGTCTTTCCCGTGGGAACCATTCGCTCGACTTGATGTAAACCGGAAGAATTTTCCACTAGATTAAGAGATTATCACAGTCGCGACACATACTGAGATGCTTTGAGGCTTGCTAAGTGTTAATGAAAGATGTTACGCTTAATTCGATTGGACCTTTATGTAATGTACCATCAAATGGTAAGTAAGTTGAGTGTACTTTTATACCATGCGGTTCGCGCATCGTTAGTTGTAAGGCCGTTTTAAGATAATAAAACTAGTTTAAATTACTCTTTTAAACTTTTGTCACTCTTCCTCCTCCGATAAATTTTAATCTGCTAGTAACGAGCTGCTTAAATCTAACAAAATTTTCTCTACATATAGGCTATATAAATATATTTTTTTCCTTCTATATTTCTCGGAGATTTATCAAATATTTGATATAATATCCGGTCATATTTTATAAACTCGGACTTTATTACAGCCGAGTGAATATCGTTCCGAGTGAAGAAATAGTTAGAGATACTTCAAGTATCAGTTTTGATGACATATCACTCGACTGTTATCGGTAGTCTTTGTTGTCTGGAAAACTTTCGTTTATATCCAACAGATAAGTTAAATCTGGAAAATTTCCTTTCATATATTCATTTCGTTCTTGTTAACGAATCAGTTATATTCGCTGTATTTTGTTTAAAAGATATTTTAGATTGCCCCATCAGATGAAAGATTTTAGTCAGAATTTATGTAGAAAAAAAGCAAATTATATTGTTAAATTTTAATATATTTTAATGAAATTATTTCTTTTAATTTCGTGGTTTCTAATAAAAGTTTTCAGTTTGTGTTCTTCTATGTCTTAAATACTTTTTTCCTGATGCACTTTTCTTTCTGTTGTTGCCATTAATGCTTTGCTTGATGAAAACTTTTCGTTTTGTTATATATTTTTCTCCGCTATCCCCTTCCTAATATGCAGGGAATAATATTTACAATCGGAAGCTTGCAATTTTTAAATCTTTCTTCTAATGTAATGCATTGTTTTCAAGTTTATTTTTTTTTCTTTTAGATTTTTATGTATTTACTTAAATCTACGTACGTCTATGCAACTTCTCTGGCGATTGATAGATAAATAAATAAAGTCTAATCCAAAACTAATGGAATAAAATATAATACATGTTTTGTTTTTCTATTTTGTCTCCTTACCGTAGAAAAGAGAAAATAGCAGCAGCTCTATTTTATAGAGGCATTGTCGTAGAGAAAAATCACATTGGCATAAATATTTCTTAGAAGATATCCATTAAAGGTATTAATTTTCCTCAATGCTTTGATAGGAAAGACGAAAAATGCATTTCTGGGAATCTTGGAAACGTTTTCCGAAGGGTTTGAGTGGCTAACGAATAAAGTGAGGGACATTAAATCTCTTCGATAACTAAGAAATAATATTTTTTTTTTTTTTTTTTAAAGTAAGAATATCGAATCTTTCGCTAACACAAAGAATAACGTTTCAAAATTCGGGATTCTCTGTAGTAATCCGATATTTTTGGAAAGTTTGATATTACCTTTTGTAACGACAGAAAATTTGACAGTATTAAATTGCATTTTCTTAAAATATTAGAAAGTCCATTTAATACCGCATTTCTTCCTTTTCTTCTAACTTCTCTTTGCCTTTTTATTCCTTGGTAAATTTTCCTTTATACACATCAAAGGTTACAAATGCATTACTTAAACATATCCGTGTCGATTTTTTTGTGTTGCGTTACATTTTTCGTTTCTTTTATTTGAATATTTTAAGAGATGACGTTTATAAAAGGTCATTAAAAGTTTAATTTACGTGCATTAGTAAAGAAGCAGAAAATTTTTATCATCTTCCACACGCTTTTTCTTTTTTAAAAATTGGCTTGTTGCCACTGGTCAATAACATTTCTAAGTTTCAATCGAAGTAAAGTGACGAAAGATCATCATTCTCTTCCGATATTGCTACGGTGTTATTGCATTTTCTAACAGTTCTGTCTCAATTTCCACTGATGATGAATCGCTTTTGTCCGATTTTGATTCACCAACCTGTAATAATTCTTCGTGCAGTTTAACATTGTAAATTCGTTACGTGGCAGACCGACTGGGAAGAATCCATCACAAACGCACATCACGCTCTTAAATCCATCGAGGACGATGCACTTTTATGTAACCAAATTACGTTAAATAAATAACAAAACAATAAAATTTTTATGTAATTTAATACCCCGAAAATATTTTTGATCTTTCAACAAATTTTTTTTTTTTTTGTTTTTTTCCTGGGAGATGTTGCGGATTGATTGTCATTTTATTGGTAATGCGAGTCTGGTACTAAAGCAGTTATGTCACTTTAATTTGTTAGAAGATCGGGAGAATGTGACAGACAGTTATTTTGATATGAACTATTAATTTATCATCAGAAGAGTCACGTCCCCTGACAAGAAAACTTTGCTTTCCTTCTCTTAAAAATGAAAAAGAAAAACAAAACGAAACTTCCTTCCTTTAATATTTGCATATTTGATTTTATGTTTGTTTTAAACGTGAAAAATTATTACACGTTTCGTGTTTAACGAACTATACATGGTTAAAAATCACAGAAGAAGGAATGCAACTCGATATTGGTCGATAAAGCTTTCCAAAAGTGAAATAGTGTCTTAATCAAAGAAATAGAAGACATTTGGTAGTGGTAGCAGTAGTAGAGTGAAGGAAAAACCCGTTTCTAGAACATCAAAGCAGATATATCATTTTTACCAAGCTTTTTATTCGTAGCCGCTATATCAGAATAGAAAAAATATAATAATAATAAAATGCCGTTCTCTGGTTGCAATTAAATAATGCCTTGTAAAGTTAGAATTTGGACGTGCATAGTGATTGTTGTTTAAAGTTATATCGGAAGTTTCGCTTGGCTTTCAGAACTTCTGTAATGTTAGAATTGCCAGCAATGCGCTCGTCTATTAGGAATTATTGCTGAAATATTCTCCAAGCAAGGACGGAAGTACGCTTAGAGGGCTTCAGAACATACATCCTGTACATGGCTATTATTTGCAAAGAATGATAAAGTGAAGCCATACATCTATAGATTCTCTTAACAAATTGTAGGAAGGATTATATATATGGGAAATAAATTGAAAATTTATATAAAATGGTTAAGTTTAATAAATAAATTATGTTAAATATCCCATTGAAACGTGACGAATTGGTTTCTGTGGTAGCAAACTGGAGTTTCGGCAAAACATCGTTTAAATCTTTCCATATTGAGCTAAACATTTTCATTAAAAATTTAAGACGTTTTCGTAATACAAAAATTCTTTTAGATTTTATTTTATTTTTTGTATAAATTTGAAAGATCTTATAAAAATGTATAAGTAATCCATTGTAAGATTAAGATATGCTATCAGTTTATTCGAATTATTGTAATTATGCTGTGCTTTTTTCGCGTTATAATAGCTGTTTTAACGGTGAAAAAAATGGAAATTTCTCGGTTATTTAGTCATTCGGAGAAAATCAATAATGAACACGAATTGAAGAATATCACGCTTACCAGACGTGACATTTTAGTCACGTCTCTTTAATTGAAAGCTAATATCTAAAGTCTCGCGAGTTTATTCGATTTGTAGGGCATTTGTGGTTATTTAGCAAGGCGATTAAGTATAGGATTTATATAGAATCAGGTTAGTCAGAACTGATTTCGGAATTTTCTATCGATTCGTGACCAATGCATAAATTGGTCCGTATTGCGTGGTTCTCATAGCTTTTATCCTACTTCCCAAGGAAATCGAAAACTTATTATTCTGTCTGTTTGTCTGTATACTTCCTACTAATAACTCTCAAACCGATTAGTAAATTTTCTCGAAAAACTATATATGCTTTATCGCTAAAAATAATCTCGATGCCATATATTTTGACCTTAGTCTGCTACCATTTAAAAATGATGGTCATTCAAACTTCTAACACGCTCTCTTAATATATTTCCAACTAATTAATAGATTTCTATGAAATATAACATGATAAAACCATATTGATTTTGACGCTGTATTAATCAATCTTGTAGTTTCAGCCATCTAAAGCTGACGGATTTTCAAACTTATGAAACATTCCTAATAATTTTTG
Source organism: Androctonus mauritanicus (assembly GCA_011317285.2). Lineage (NCBI taxonomy): Eukaryota > Metazoa > Arthropoda > Arachnida > Scorpiones > Buthidae > Androctonus > Androctonus mauritanicus. The sequence continues at coordinate 11,689 of WUQG02097809.1, read as the reverse complement.
AACTATTCGATTATTTTTTATGAAATTTGGTAGATTTATCAAGCTATTAAAGTCATCTTTGAAACAATATTAATTGCCTCATAGTTTTGTTCGTTTAAAAAATGGCGAACGTCCAAACTTTTCAAGTTCCCTTAATAAAGATGATATGGATCTGGGATCGGAGTATCAAATAAAGGCCCGAAATTGGACTATCAAATAGGTCTTCATTCATATTGATGACATATTTTTAATCGCGAATCTTTAATCATTGCAAAATAGCGGAAATGCTCGGAAAATAGGCGATTAGTTCTTTCCAATACTGCTTAGTTTGAATGATAATGCATCCGAATGTCGTGCAGACGTGCAACAAATAAAACGTTCACTCGTATTCGACTTATTTCATTTTATTCAAATTCATCTAAATTACTTCGAGTGTTTAGCGTAATCAATAAAATTGCAAATTGCGATGATGCGTATCATCTATCAAACAGAAGACAGAGAAAATCTCTAGTCAAAGAAAGACCACAATAAAGTAAATTAAAAAGAGTAAAGAATTTTCCAAATTAATTAGGAGTTCTTTGTTTGCCATCAACTTCTTCTTTTAATGCCCGTTTGTAGAAGAGAACATCTTTTATAATACTCCACTTTAAATTTAACCATTTCAAAGAAGCTATTGTCAAGATCTTCCTTGTCTCAAATTAAATTTCAAGATTAAGATAATTTTTATGCTTATTGTTATAACATTAACTTATAAGAGAGTTTAAGGGGGGAAAACATTTTTTAAACATGTTAATATTTTCGTATCGAATATTCCTTGCAAAATTATTCGTTTAAAAGCATTCGTGTTATTTTTTTTAACCAATTTTCGTGTTTCTAATGATGTGATAGTGCATCTCGGTTTCTTTCTTACAACGAAGGAAACGTTTGAATGGTCGTGTTGACTTCTGTCGCAGATCAGATAACGTCTTCTAATATGACATGTGGGAACAATAGGAGGAAAAAAATTCTTTGCTGTTTCATGAGGCGTACAGAGTCTGTTGAACCCAGTGATAATTTTTTTTCTTTTCATTTACTGAACAGATCTCACCGGTTATCATCGCCGATACCGAAGTAAACTTTTGTACCGATTTGTTACCGAATCTGGCGCAATAAAAGAGGGACTTTAATTAAAGAATAAGTTAATAACGTTTTATCAGTTTGAGAGAAACGTTTGGATAATCCATAATCTCTAACTCAAGAGTTGTTCCATTCACAGCTCCTTAGAGAATGTCCCAGTTGTATCATCAAAATGATAGAGGTTCTCTATCCACTAACTATATTTATCACATTTATGGTAAATTGCTTAAGATGATACTACGGCGTGACGGCTACAATGATTAGTTTTATATTATTCAGGACTGTTTAACACTCAAACGACTTTAGCATTTAGCGTTGCTAATCTTAAGTAAATTCCGTATTTGAGGAATTAAAGGAAGATGAAGAACGTGCTTTTTTTATTCTTATCCTACTGGATGTTTCTGCTGAAACATCTCGGTTTTCGGTAATCAACGGATGCAATTAACATCCAAGAGGCACAAGAAAAAACATTAAGAAGTCGAGTAATTGTCCGGAACATTCCTGCAGACGGATGTTCCTTCGGAAGTGTTCTAGGAACTGGATTAGTACTTCGAAAATGTGTCTGTAGGTGATTAATGTTCCAGAGACGTTCCAGAAGGAACAGACGTTCTGTAATCACACCTAAAATTGATTAATTCTCTGAAGAATTCGAGGAAAGTGACGGAAAAATTCTTCTTAAAGTGTTTTTTTTTCATTACATTCAAGAAACGAAAGCCTTTTTAAATTTCTATAGAGCACACGTTCCTTTCCATCAAATTCGACTTGTAAAGTATTGTAACTCATATAAATTATTTAAAAATTTCTGTTTATAGATTAAACTGAAGAGATTTTTCTTAGTTTTAACTACAAAAAGAAAAGCCCATACAAAGTTTTATCGCGCGATAAAGTCTTTTCACATCGACTTTCCCGAACCTCTCATTAAAAAGTATCGAAATTTAGTACATCAAAAAGTTTGTCTTAAAAAACTCGCACACAAATATCATTTAATGAAGTTTTATGAAAATTCGATAAAAAATAAGGACAAAGAAGTCGTCATTAGGCGGGATTTGGTGGCCATGGTATGTTAAACATCGATTAAAAACAACTTAGGTTTATAAGAAAGTAGAATTTTTGTTGTTGGGTTTTGCAGGAACGATTGGCGAGTCGGATATCCGATACTTTGAGTTGTCTCGTTAACTGTGATTAATACAGTAAGCTATTGAATGGTTGCCAACGGTGACAATGAGTTCCTTCCATATCTGGCCTCATAAGTCAAGAACAGTGTTTCACCTGGACTTTCTAAACGGTTTCTTTAATCCTTAAGTTGGGTCTCTTTCTTTCTTGTAAGAAATAATCTAAGTTTAGATATAGAAAACTTCCCAGTCAAACAAAATTTTATATATATATATATATGTTATATATTTCTTTAAAAAAAAATTCCAGTTATATGATCCGTAAAGCGATATTTCTTCACTGATTTTTACTCTTAAGTTTCCAAGTTTTGTTTAAGATTCTTCTGTCGTTTATCTGCTACTTCTCTGGCATTCTCAATCTTTTAAAACCAACTCGAAAGGTGGAAAAAGTTCCAAATTTTTCAAGAATGTTTCGGATCAGCAAAATTTTAAAAATCGAACGTGGTTTAATAATTTTCAATCTTCAATATATCACCAATCTGGTCTTGACGTGTCAGAAACATGGTGGCTAATCAAATGACGTTTCTTGACAGCCATTGTTAATAATTATTGCTTTGTGCAGTAGATTCAGTTCGATGATGAACGTAATTAATGTCTGCACTCATCAAGAGAACCGTCCCAGCGATGTCGCCTGCCATTCGCACATACACACTCAATATATTACTATTTCAGTGCGGGTTAAAGGTTAAGTGCACTATCCACCCTTGCACTATTCTAAAATGGGTCAAATTATTTTATTTAAAATGGATCATTTTAACATATATTCGAAGTAGGAACCATAAAATGTTTATTCTAAAAAAAATGTTTCAAATTTTTGCAGTTCTCTTATTTTTTAAAAAGATCTAACAAATGATTTTCGTATATCTTCCAGAATGTGATTATGCAAGAAGATTGATAATCAATGGAGAACAGTCTGAAACATTAACCATGAAGAAGCTGAAAGCGTAGGTACATAGATGAAATATCGAACGAAATATTGATGTTATTTCCTAAAATTTCGCTGTATATTAAAGCCATGTTGTCGTGTCATTCATCGTTTCGATAAAACGCATAACGCCACTTTCACACGCCGAAAAAAGAATATTTTATATTTTTTTCCCTGTTTATTCGATCCACTAGAGAAAATTCGCTTTTATCTATCGGAAAAAATACTTTCCTGTTTAATTTTAAAGATTGTTTATCCGCTTAATTACAATTAGAAAAGAAGATTTAAAATTTTTGTAATTAAGTCGAATTTCTCTTCATAGGATCCGTGACAAGCAAGATGACAAAGATCAGTTTATAATGTCGCTCAAAACTGTCTTTTAAATTTTACTTATCCAATTAAATAATGAACATAAACAATTCAGATTAGAGACCATTTCCAAGCGACTCATGACTGGTGTATTAAGTGCAAACTCGTAAATCATGTCTATCTTGCAGGCACTGCTGACCAATGCCCTGCAAACAACTAAATAACTGGAATTCTTCATCATCTTTCTCTTTTAATCCAGATAAATAGAGAGCCAAAGAAAGAATCTTAGATGCAGTTCGTTCTTAAACTACTTACAAGAATTCCTTAATAAGGATTTTTCGTTTCTGTTCACGAAAATAGTTATATTATTCTTATCCGAAAGCAACTTAAAACACTTTGCTGCCAGAGGAAAAAAAAAAAAAAGAAAGATTGCAGTTTATGAATTACCTGGTGATGTAATGTCAGAGTACGTAAAATATTCTTTTGGGAACCATTAAGTTAAAGAAAGGATGTTTTAGATTGGACAAACGAGGAGAATATGGATACTGAGAGACTCAGATAACATAACTGGAGAGAATTTTCTTAAAATAGCTCTCCCTGAGCGATGCTATTTTCTCTTGTCTTATACTTTAGCCAAAGTAGACAAGATTGTAAAGGATAACATATAACATTATTATAATTTATAACATTCCGAGAAGTTATTTTAATAGTGAATGGAGTACGTAACCAAGTAAATTTTCCATCCCTATGGCAATGCTTTAAGTATGAGTTACAAGGCAACTAAAATGATTTTAAGAAGAAGATCTGGGTCTCGTTTCTCTCTTTAACACAGAGCGTAAATGATAATTTTATCGTAATATTATTTTTTTATTTTTTTCCTTTATTATCACCCAAGACGTGGCTGTAGTTAAGAATTGCTCCATCTTATCTTTCTTAGTCGATGTTTGAGCCTGTTGTCAGATAGCATCCTCTTGGCAGTTCTGACACTTCCGGTCTCGGTTTCATGTTACTCACGTCATTTCCGGACTTGATCAGCTATCTGAGCTGTCATCTGGCAAATTTGGCAGAAATGCCATCTTTTCCTCTAAAAAAAAATAATAACAATGTCTTAACGCCGATTAATAAAGAAAATAACCGCGACCAATTTTGCAATCTTCTTAATTTAAGTCCCGAAAAAAAAACAACATGGCTGTTATTCAATGCGAGTTCTTTCAAGAATTTTTTCCACACAGTTCAGAATCAATGAATAATTTCTATTTTATTCAGATAGAAAAATAAATAGCAGCAAGTATTTGATTTTAGTAATAAAGAATGCTCGAGTGGAGACTATGTTAGAAGTGAAGAAATAGATGTGATCTTTCGTTTGTCATCCTAAAAGAGCAAATGCAATTGCTCTATCAATCTCTACTTTGTATTTTCCTCGCAGAATAGCTTACATTCCTCAATTTACATAACAGAAACTAAACCACTTTCAAGAAGTTGCACCAAATAATTTCCATATAAATTGAACAAATTATTTCGCTTTAATTTATACCATTTTACTATAAGAGTTACGTTAATCTCTTTTTCTTCCTCCCGTGTTTAGGTTAGCTTAATCGCGTAAGGATAGTTATTTTTGCTAACTTAAACTAATTATTCCATTAAGATTCGCTTATTTAAGACAAGATTCCTCACTTCGAAATTCCAAGTTGCAATAAACGAATTACCTTAATTATATTTAGATTTATTGCAATTATCTAACCGTAGTTAAGTTAAATGCTAGGAACGAATGGTGTAACATTTAAATTATAAACAATCGATTAATTAATTGATAGATTAATTTTAAGACGCGTTAGATTAAACAACTTAAGCTAAATATCTTATCTTTCTAATTTAATTTATTAGTTCCTTCTCGTGTTTATCTATCTCTCATTCTCTCTCTCTCTCAAGAGTTTGGATGATAATGCAATTTAAATCTATTGAATATCATCTGGATGAAAATTTTCTTTCGGTTTTCGGCAGCAAACATACCTGAAGAGGATTTTTGTACATAAAACTGCAGGAAATTGGAAGTTTCCTAAACAAGACTCTGTTATCCATTTTCAAAAATTAATTTCGCAGCATCCCCTAATTCGTGTTGGCGAAGCGAAGTTGGGATGTACATAGCGTATAACAACACACGAAAAAAAGAAGAATCAGAAATTTCAGTTTCTTCAGATCAGTTATGGTATAACAATAATAATAATTGATGTCAAATGTCATTAAAAAAGAAGTTTTTCTACTTCTATTGATTCGTGTTTCTTGTCTCTCGGTATCGATTTTCTTATGGTCCCCTGGGCAAAAAAAAGCTAAGATTAATTCCACAATGATTGTATTCCTATAATTATACCAAAGTAATCGTAAGTTTTTCTTATTTCAATGGAAAAAATAGAAAGAAATTGTCATGTTCACTTGTGTTGCAATTATTCATTTGCCAAGAATATCAAATTACATGATTTAATTTGGTTTTTAGTGCAAAACGTTTACAATTTTATTCGTTTTTATTAACTTCTACTTTAAAACTTTTAATGTTATTTAATTTTATAAGCTTCACATTTCTATTCCATAACAAAATATTTCCCTCGAAGTTTCTTTGATATCTATGAACGATTTTGACAAACTGATTTTTTAGTAATTTTCTGCTTTATCAATGATATAGTTTCAAAGTTATTTAGCGATTAGAGTGAATAGAATGTTTAATGTTCACATTTATGCGAAAATTACTGTTAATTTGAAAGGAAAACTTAACAATTTGAATTTTCCAGGGAATTCGAGACATGTTTCGATGGATAAAGTGGAAAAATATATATATATAAAGAGTCGCATCACTCTATTAGTCGTCATTACACACCTGACCTCTTCAGTCAAATACAGACAAATTGGTGGACAGGCAAAGAACGATCGAGGCGTTGCTGTTGTTCCATCCATCATGGCCGTCTTCGCTGCGATGGCCTTTTAGTTCTGATGGATGAACTGCAACCAAGAGACGGGATGCGATTCCAGCCTCACAACTATATGCCGGCACTTCATTAGTTTGTCACAAGACAGCGATGATAGGATGGTGAATGATGGGCAAAGTGAGAATGTAGATGGCTGATTGCATGCTGCTCGCTAAGACGGATAGTTACTCTCTCTTTCCACTCAAAAAAATAAAAAAAAATAAAAAGAATATCGGCGAATAAATATTTTTTTGTTGGGAAAACTTTAATTTGCAATCATTTATTAAAGTCACCTTTCTGCCTTCCCGCTAATAAATTTTATTTATTCAGCGCTAGTTATAAATTTTCGCGCTTTCCGGATTTTTTTTCCTCTTGTACTTACACTTCGCGAGAATTTAAAACATCAAAAATTCTTCAATGTTTTTAAACTTCTTGCAGGACGTATAAAAGTAATTACTAATCCATTTGAAGGACGTCGAAGAAGTTCGCTGATTGAGCTGCTTTCACTTTATTACGAAGAATTTTGCTTGTAGTTGGTCCGGAGCTTCCATAGGATTAAAGCGGTCCTACTTCTGGATTAAATGTAATCCCAGATTTATAAACTAGACAGCTGGATTTATTTTTTAAATGTACCCTAAACTTATCAAATCTAATCCTTTTTTGCATCCCTTCTATAATAATGCATTTTTGTAAGGTAAAATTATATTTTATAATCATCGCTTGAGATTAAACTGAAAGCAAAGAAAATGGCGTACAGCAATACCATTTTGTAGAACAGCTCTGCTAGTTGAAAGAAGTAAGTTAGTTTATAAGATTAATTCGAAACTGTGCATTAAAATAAATTTTTAGAATAGATAGAGAAAGAAAATATCGGTTTTAATGATTTCAGTACTAAATCCAAACGTATCGATACGTTACTATATATATCTTGTGGGATACTTAAATAAGTCAAGAGAATTGTATAATGGAAGAAAAAGCTTTGAAGTTTTGTTTCTGTTGTATTCGGCTGCAGTATTTTTTCTTTAATAAACAAAGAAACATACGAAGATAATGTTGAATAGAAACTTGGTATCTGGAAAGCGACTTTACAAAGAATCGAGTTATCAAAGTCTTGATAGACATTTCGTCTCAAAATAAAAATTTAAAATGAGGAGAGATAAAGAAAAAAAAACATTACATTCAATAAATTTAAAGTGAAGGAACGACTGTTTTCTTAATATGATTCGTTCTCTGGTAGGAGATTGGTGATTTGAAAATGCCACACGGGCCGTGAGACTCTTCAGCAATATTTCAGCATGATTAATGATTTCGACAAGATTTGTCTCTCGAAAATAACATGAAAATGTAAAAAGAAGTACGCTTGTCTTAGCGATATGTATTTTTCTAACGTAAAAACACATCTACTATCGAGTATTCAAAGCTTTTCTTCTTCTTCTTCTACCTCTTTTTTTTTTTTTTTAATATTATACCGGGACTATCTGACAGAGTGTCAAAATGAATTATAGGAGGATGGCAAATGTCGGATTTTTTAAGGATAACGAGAACGGATTTAAAATTCTGTTGATTTTTTAAATCTTCTCTCTTTCAGATTTATAAATTAGCCTTATCTATGTTTCCAAGAGAAGGATTATCCTTATTAGCAAATATCGATTGAGCCCCTTCGAATTGGTCTCGAAAACTGCAAGATTGTGACCATTCAAACATGAAAATATTGAAACCTTTTAAATTTATTAGTTAAAAATTAAATTTGTCGTGAGGAAAAAAAAGGAAAGAAAAATCTATAAGAAACATTTAAATTAACCTAAAAAAGAAACAAGATCGAACTGAAAAGATGAAAATTTGTACTTTATAACTGTACAACTTTGGGATGTTTTCTGTCTATAAGAATTTTCAGGAAATACCATCGCGTAGCCAACATTTATTATTTATTGAATGATAAAGCCTCCAAATGCATCGGAATTCTGTAATTATTATATTAAATTTTGACATCAAAGAGCTTAAAATCAACTTGTTCATCCTAGAATATACCGTAAATTTTATATGAAAAAAACCCCATTTTGTCGGCCATTTAATCTTATTAAACGGATGAAAAAAAACATCAAGCAAAGGAAGATTAATAAATATCAATAATATGAAATTCAGACAAGGTATGAAACAGTTTTCGAATGAAATTCAAAGTTTTTAAATAGAAAAAAATATATTATTACGTTTGTTCAGTATTAATTTATCAACTTATATATGATATTTCATTTAAAAAATATTTCTGTTGAGAAATTTTTACTGTTTCCATCTTTTAAATTGATGATTTATCATTCTAATATTTTATTCTGCATAAATACCATTGATATTTTACATGCCGATTAGATATTGCGAATTCGCCGTGGTTATACATTAATATGAATTAAATACGGGTTAGATTATTAATAACATGCACTCATAACTTAAATAACCATAATAACAAGAAGAAAACTGACAGTACTGCATATTTATATTGATTTAATAAGATGATTTTACCGAAGTAATAAACTTTAATAAAGTTTTACAGAAAAACTCTACTGTAATGACGAGAAAAAGGAAGATAAATATATATATCGTAGCTTAAAAATTAAATTTAAAATCAAAATTCCACCGATATTAAATTTAAAATCAAAAAGTTGAGGACGAGATGAAATATTGGTCTTTTCATATTGGTAGAACAAGATTTAAAATCGAACCGAGCAAATTACAAACAATCAATAGAAATTTGAACCAGAAACGAGATTTGGCGAAGCATTAACTGGGAGAGTATTTTTTATTTATTTTATTCTTAAAGAGTGAGGAGATTTGAAACCACAAAAATTGATTTTGTAGCTTTCTCGAATTCCACTAAACTTATATTAAGAATCAACAAGAAAAACATGCCAACTTTTCTTTTCAAGAATGAATTACGTCAATAGCAATTAATTGTAGAGAGAGACCTCCCCTTTGCAATAACTCTTGAAATTTTGGCAGAGAGATCTCCTTTCGGAACAACTTACTTATTGAAACCTTCAACATGATGATGCTAAATCCATCGATCGTTTGAAAGGTCCTTCTCTTTCTTGCAGGAAAAAATTCTCTAATTTTATTAATTAAATAACGAAATATAAGTCATACTGATGAATCGTATTATATCTGATAATTCAGCCGTTTATCTGGTTAAAAATTAAGGGTTTTACTCCGACAAGAATCTTAATAAAGCATCCAACATAACAATCTTGCAGGAAACTCCTCATCTCGAGTATTCTTTATTATTACATCATTTATTTCCATTCGGTTAACTTTCTTGTTTGGTATCGTTTATACTCTAGAGATGCATTCGATTTCTGCATTAAGTTCCATCGAATAGAAAAAAAATGGCGTAAAACACACTGTATACATCCGAACTACATTTAGAGATTCTCTGTATTATTTTGCATTGCATGAGATACAGTTCATGCAGCTGTCAATAAAAGAATTGGACGTTGAATTGCTTAACATGGAAAAAATCATTCACAAATACCGCATTTTCACTTAAAAATTTTCGCGTAATATATTATAATTTATACGTAATATATTTTATACGATTGAAATGTTTAAGAATTACTGGCAAATCGATGTAGAGGACACCAAATGGTTATATTTGGATTAGTCCAAGTATCCAAATAGATTTGTTTACTTAGCATTACCCTCTAGGTGCATCGGAATGTGTTGACAGAACTTCTACAGTTCGCGAATATATTTAATTTAGCTTCAGGTATTTCTTATTAGATTTAATATCTCTTTGGAAACTTCACCCCCATTCAAAGTTGGATCAAAGAAAATGATAGAAAAAGTGTTCATTAATTCTAACACCAGAAAAATCGATTTGTTGATTTTAATTTGATTACATTGGCACTTTTTAAGCATGTTTTTTTTGTTCTCCTTCTTGGTATGTTAGTTAGGCAGAGGTGTAACAAGTTTCTTTGCCTTGATTTCTTCGTCGATAATCTCAAGTCGATGGTTGACGTATGTAAAACAGTATTTTTAACACTTTATGATAATTTTTGTGTTGGGAAGAGAGTAGCAAAAATTCCGATGTAGTAAATTCATCCATTATTAATGATACCGGTTTGCTTTACAGATGTAATTAAAGGTTTAAATATTAATGCTGATAAGGGAAGCTGAAGTCTTGTCGTTGCTGTCTAAACAGATGTTGATCATCGCTTTAAACACGTTCTATCGGATTTCCATTCTCATTATGTTCGAAATTAACCATCCTAAGCTTTTGTATTCTAACAATAGATGGCGCCGTAATGAAATTTTTATATATTTTATTTCTATTTTAATAATGTCTACGTTTTAGAAATAAATTGTATAAATAAATAGCACAAAATAAGGAAATTAATATTCATTTTAAAAATTGTAACAAATCTAAGAGTAGCATTTAGTGCCATCTATTGATTCATATCAACATTATATCAAATAAATAATTGGATGATTTAAAAATATTATCATCATAATATTTCCTTTAAATGAATTATATTATATAAAGTTATATAAAATATCTAATTTTTAAATTTAAATGAATAATCAAACATATTACTCTTCAGTATATATTTTTTTTTATCTTTTTCTGTGATAAGCTATTTAAATATTATATCAGATATTATTTTAAATTTTTAAAACTACTTTAAATAATCGTTTAGTATTTTTTAAGTGTTATAATTTGTGCTGCCATCTGTCAGTTAAAAATTAACATACAATCATCTTTGCATCTAATACAATCATTTGAATACAATACTTTATTTAATACGATTTTTATTTAAAAAATTAATAAAACTATTAATATGATTAAAATAATACATATGTTGGCAAAAATTAATTTATAATAGAATCATTTTAATACAATGCATGAGTATAACTATAACAACAGTTGGCCGGACGGCCGTGGTTGATGCGTATTCTCTCACCCTGAAAAATCAGATTCAATTTCCAGATTCTACAATCTCCAAAAAATTTTCAAGAAGGATCCGGGCTCTGCTCATTGAACCTCACCTTCCACTTGACGGCTAAAATTGCGATGGTCACGTGACGATCTCGGATTGTCAATGCCACAGATTAAAGAGTATACAGATACGACATCTGAATACAAACCGGAAGAAGCATATCACGTGGCTCGACTTGTGGCGCCATCTAGCGATTTACAGGAGTGAAAGCAAAAACAAGGTTCACAAAGTTAAGGATTTCTTATT